>JABXJD010000032.1:1285000-1495000 GCA_013375575.1 Percina caprodes | reverse complement strand
CCCTCCCTGGATAGTCATTAGTTTCTCATTAGCTCGGAGCATAAGGGATGACCTGCAAGTCTCTTGAGCTTTTCCAGATGGTTGGGAGTGTCTTTACAGATACCAAACTCCCTTCTGCATGGACATTCCTATGGTGTGCTGCATGGCATTTTGCCAGATTTGAGTAAATTACCTCAGCAACAGGATTGTATTCATTCATGTATTTATGCAAGCCTAAAAACATAAAGCCCCACTTAGTGGCCTTCGGTGCTAAATTGTTTATCACATCCCACAATAGGAAAATGTTGAATGGCACAAACATTTACTTGTATCTTATTACAATATAAATAGTCTAAGATGCTTAGAAATTGGTGAAAAAACTATACAACTTGTACTAGGTGTTACTGGAGGAATGGGCAATGGGGTCATTACAATCAAAAGGGGTTTATCTCCTTGGAAGCAAGAATGTACTCAGCACATTTTACACAAGCATTCCCATTATATTATAGGATATCTTGCAAAAGAAGTATTTTGTCTGATGGTGGCACAAAAGAATAAGCTTACAGAGAGTCTACATTTCAATGGTTCATCCTCTGGGAAGCAAACAAGTGCTCAGTGTGCATCATGGAAATCTACACATTGGATTTAGATTTGTATGGATTTTGGGCTGATGGTGGTGGACTGACAGTCCCCAAAAAGTTTAGGGTCCAGCCCCTAGGAACAATGAATAATCACAGCAAAATACTCTGGAGTAGCTGTTGGACAGCCAATATTGCCATGCCCCCGGTAACAATCAGTAAAAAAACAAACAAACAAACAATAGGTACAGCAGGTGTTCTCAGCATCCAGCAGGCAATGACACAGGCAATTGTGTACTACTGTTGCTATAATATGTCAACTCTTACACGCTTCAGGATCCTGGCCATACAGTTGACTTACAAAAGGTAAAATTATTTTGTGAAGACTAATGTATGCTCTGTACACTACAAACTCCGCTGCTTCAGTGCTACACAAGCACCAACCACAAGGCCTGCTGAATTCATAACCGATCGGTCACACAAGAACATATTTAGAAATATATTTATGATAGGCTAGATCTTGCTAGATATCTTGCTTTGATGTTCAATGAGGTCTGACAAGTAAATACATATAATTAAGTACGCACACTTGCATAGTGATATCTGAAACAAGAGAAAGATGCACATAGAAGAAGGAGAGCCTCAGCAGAGAATTCAAAATGGACAGTTAAGGCCAATTTCAGAAAGGTCCTCTTTAAATGTTTTCTTATCACAGTAGAGTTCTAGTTCTTTTAAACCAACACAGGGATGCAGGATAAACTTGCACTTGAGGTCGATTTGAATGGGTCAATGCATGTTATCCAACTTTGCTCACGACCCAGGCACATCTGATAGTGTTTTGGTATAAGGAGAACAAATGTGTCTGTAACAGCAATATTAAGTTACTTTGTTATGGCATTATTTTTTACTAATTATTAAAACAACTTGTAAAACCCTTCTGAACAAGCTGACAAAGATAAGTTCCAGCGTTCTGCTCTTCTCAATCTATTCACAGCTTAAGTTGTTACATTAACTTTTGATAAGGAGACCAAATAAGGAAATCCTATAAAATGACAGACCTAACGCAGGTGGAACTTAGCTTTTATAGCAGCACAAGAGTCAATGAGGGTAAAGGGTGGTACTGGGAAAGGGGAACTAAGGCACAGTCACACCGACTCTGTGGTATTGTGCTCAATGCAAGCAGGCAATTTTTTTACTTCTTACTAGAGCATACTAACATGAAAAAGACAATGTGAGTGTAGCACCACATTTAGAATATTAAATCCAATCTTAAAAAGAAGTGAAAATGACAATTACCTACTAAAATTATAATTTTATTATAAAAGTATTTTGCTTTTTAGGTATTACATACACAATGCATGCGGTTTAGAGAAGCACGCAGAACACAAGTTGTTTTCTTTCATTTGTGTGCATGCTGATAGTGTCAACTGAATGGATGGTTCACAAGCAAAATGACTATCAAGCCATTCAAAAAACAGTAGGTGTATGGGAATTTTGTGTGATAGTCACTGAACGCAATTTGAAGAGGCTTGGTGACGTGGTGCTGAAGTTTTTTTTCCCCTACATTTTTAAATATCAATATTTGTCATTTATATGTTTACATGCATTTCTTCTGGTTAGAATTCTTGTTGTCAAAACCAAAAGAAGGGCTTATTGGCTGTCACTGTGGTTCCTGCTCTGTGAGAAATCAACAGGTGACCCTCCTGCGGAACTAAACAAACAATGTGCTCTCATCACTAACCCTTACAGGCTCACACACGCAGCTGCAGTAAAAAAGCTTACTGTCATATGGTTCAGTCTTCCATTACAAAGAAAAGATATTAACTCCCTTAAAGGAGATGAAGAAACACTGGCCAGAATATAAATGGAACTGTTTGCACTCAGCGGTATGGCATGTGACAGCCAGACAGAAAGCTACAAAACTGCCTCTATCCATAAAAGGGCTGAAGGTATGCCGTGTGTGGTGTTACATGTAACTACATTTCTAAACTAAATCAAAAACACACAGGCACAAAAGAGCCGCATTGCAAACATGTTGTCTAACCCCCTGTGACGGTTTCTGAGAAATTCACATGAAATAGCAATCACCACATTCAGCGCTACTATTACCACACTTTTCCTCCACAGGCCTCAGGAGGGCTGTCCTTATAAATCCATGTTTATTCTATTGAATTATTACTTTAGCAACACTCCTCCTCAATGAACTCTAGGCAATCAAGCTAAGCAATCAAAAAATATGTGAGATATGTGGAAAGGGAGTAGGAGTATAAGAGAGAAAGAGAGAGGTCACTAGCTGTAAATACAGCTGAGGTCTACAATAATTGTCAACTAATCTGTCTGGACTTGATCAGTCAGGATGTTTTTCTCTCGTGCATGACACTACACTGCCGTGGGCCCGCGACCACGCTAATATTAGCAAGCATGTGAGCAAGCGGTGCCATGATTTTCTCCTAGCAATCAGATCACACATCTCATTATAGAGCTATTTCATTTCTGTAACTTCTTTTTTATTTTGTGTAAATTAAGTGTTTTTGAGTGTGTACACACACACACACACACACACACACACCACCCCCACATGCAGTCTTCACATGGCCAATGTGAGTCATGTTTTCCCTTACTTGGGATGCTTCCTCACTCACCGACGTCACATTATAACAACACACTGTGTTCCATAACTTTTGTCAGATGACTCAATGTTATGTCATCTCAACATATCTCAAGTTCAGTCAACTGCTTGGCATTAGGGTGGCCAGCAGCTCCCAGGGACCTGCCACTCTGTTGTTGCTAGCGACATCATCTTTTATCGTCTAACTCCCAAAAATCTCTGCTTCAGCACAGGAGTCAGATTTTTTTTTTTTTATCTTAGACTCTATTCAGCACCTTCATGATTAGTACTGGGTATCAAAGCTCAGTGCTATTGAGAAATGACTGAAATGTGCCTGTAGAATCGAGTATTGATTCATAGTCTTGGTTAATAATTTAATCACATATTTCCTGAAATCATAACTCATTTTGTTGGGGGAAATATGTGTACAGTTGCTTTTAAGATAACTTCAGTGCATTGTAGAGTTTGGTATATTTTAGTATATTTAAAAGCATGTTATTGAAAAAATTGGAGGAACTTAGAGTAGGTATTGTATTTGCTCCAGTTGTGAACATTTTCAAATGACACACAATTAAAACAGGCTTCTTAAAATGGTTAAAGTGACGTGTCACTCACAGCCACCCCCGAATACACACATACAGATGCACATACAAACTAACAACACATGATGATACAAGAAGACCCTACTGGATAATTGTTGGAGCACCTCTCCTCTATGAAATCATGCTTGGACAGTAGACTGTTTGCAAAACTACCTCAAACAGCCTAATTTTACCTATTGTACTACTTACCTACTTGATTTGATCACAGGATATCAAATGATAAATTGTCTCCCCGTTAGTCTTGTATAATTCTTGGAGAAAAGGACGTCACTTAATATTGTGGGCAAAAACAAACAACACTGAATCTAATACTCATAAGATAATACTGTCAAGATTAATGCTACAACACACACGCAGCTCCAGTGATTAAGGAAGCAGGTCATGTTTTTCCATACAGAACTAGAAGGTCCTTAGAGCAGCAGTAGAGGGACTTCCTATTGCCGAAGGGCCAAAATTCACATGGTCCATGAACATTAACCCACCCAGGCTGACTCAGACCCCCCCACCCGCTCAACACTGAACATAATACTGGGTAAAGCCTCAACTTCATAATCAGCTGTTAGGTATTTTCCCTTGGCAGGCGACTTCTATAAACTTCTGAAGAGAATGTATGTTCTCCTCCTGTTGTCAACATCTCAATCTCTATTACTTACATGGCACCAGAAATGCCAGCCGGTGGCAAGAAAAGTGCCAGAAAAAATTAACTGTGGTTACACTGAATACAAAATGCATACAAAGTGGATGTTCAAGAAAAATCCCACACCAATACTGGAATAAATGACAGTCTACAGTGTTACTCTTCACTGTTAACTTCCAAGATGAAATGTATTGCAAGAGCGTGATGCAGACAGCTTGATGATATCCTCTAGTCTAGGTAGTGTTAAACTCACCCAACTGAAATAATAATGCTTTCAATAATGGGCTTTTGAATGTGTTGATCATTGGTGTGCTGTCCTGTCCATTTATCTGGCAAGAGACTCCTTAGAGGAGGCTGTGGTTTTATTACAAAATCTTGTTAGCATGTAAATCCACCTTAATGCAATTATAAAACAATATTTTGCTAGAAGTGTTAATTTAAGCGCAAATATCAAGAATGTGGAACTTCACAATTACAACGTAAGTGTTATCACAGCGTTGTTAAATCGAGTGTTATGTCTTCTGTGTGTTCCATTTTCAGCAACCTCAGGTCAGCAGGGTCAGTAGGCTATGGCATAAATCTGTGCACAGCAATCTGATCCCTTTTTACTTGGTATGCAGTTAATTAGCTTTTTGAACCCTCATTAGAAACAACTCCCCCTAACACACACACTCACAAGCTTTTCAACCCCACTCACCCTACTATTGTCTGACAGTGTGGAGACATGCAGCTGCCTGCAGTCTGGTCAGTAACGCACTGACACGAGGGGGAAATGCGCAAGGCAAAGCAAAGGGCAACGTTTGTCAGTCGTATGTGTGTGTGTGTGTGTGTGTGTGTGTGTGTGTGTGTATGGGGGCGCTAAATTACTATTATGAAAGTCCGCCCGGAAGGTCAAAGCAAGGCAAGCTAAGTCTGCAGTGTGCTGGAATGCAACCAGGATAGATGGAGGTATAACCGCACAGCAGTATGTGGCATATGAGTTTTCAAGTAGGTATTATTAGTATTATTTTATTTATTGTTTAAGTGTGGTTGCTTGCCTCCGGTAACTGGAAGTGCTTTAGATGAGGTGCAGCTATACCTTGGTGAAAGTCGACATAACACAAAAGTTAATCATCTTTCAATGGGCATTTTATGCTGCTGCTGCTAAAGTCATTCAACCCTTAAGATATTTCTCTGTTCACATATTTATCATGAGATTTGGAACAGCTTGGTGGCTCTCAAAAATGAATTCAAAAGTAGGCTACATTTTTACATTCATCAGTAGCCTATGGCTATGATATTCATAATGTGAGTTTTGTGCAACTTTATAACACTCTCTATTATTCTGGCTTGGTAGGCCATTACAGAATCAATCTTAGCATGGGTTCTAAATCCGCTACGGTACTTTTCAGCAAGTTAATAAAATAGGACAACTCCGGAGCTCCGCAGACCCACTTTCCTTTCTCTTTTGACTAGGGGCTATAACGGCAAAGTGGAAGTGGATGTCGGATATCGTCGTGTTAAAGTGACAGTCGTCCTTCGTCGTTTAAGTCACAAAATAAGGCTTCCCACCTCACCCTAACATTTTCTAACAACGCCTCGGTAAATAGTTGTAGGCCTCGGTAAAGTATTGAAGAAAACAGACCCCGGGATCCGCTTACGGGGTGCCCGTGTCTGGCCTCCCCCTCTTCTCTCGCCGTGTTTTCGGATGAGCAAATCAAAGCCAAGGCAAAATTCATGGGAAGGGTGCACACTACTGACCTGAATAAACTGGATGGTCAGGGCTGATTTGCCGACTCCGCCGCCGCCGACTACAACCAGCCGATACTTCTCCTGCACCGAGCCGTCCTTCCAGCCTGCCATCGAGGACACTTCGCTGCGCTCGCCGCCGCCGCTGCTGCTGCCGGAACACCAGTGAGCAGCAAACACCCACTTTTTCGGTTAACTGAAGAGGCCCTGCAGTGTGTGAGACCAGAGCGTACAGAAGAGTCCAGATATGTGCCAAAAATGACTCGTCGGTGTAGTCCGTTTAGTGCACGGATACATAGGGAGGTCTCTGCGGAGCTACGGTTGGCTGTCCATACGCCAGACCGTGTTTCTGCCTCGAGAGGACTGTGATGTTCAAGCTGTGGATCCGATACTACTCAGGCAGACCAGTACTAATGTCTGGCGCTAGGGGCCCTTCTACAGGCTGCGTGTGACTGCCTCAACACCCCACCTAGAAGTAGTCTGTCGCTCGCTCGCTCGCTCGCTCGCTCACACACACACACACACACACACACACACACACACACACACACACACACACACACACACACACACACACACACACACAGAGTCTTATACAGTCTATGGTGTTAACCCACCTTGCAGCCCTGTCCTGAGACTAGGCTATCATACACCCCTGCAGTCATATTCCTGTCCTCAAACACCCTACACGCAAGCACACACACACACACACACACGCAGACAAAAAAAGCAATGCCTCCATACTGTAATTGCAACCAATTATACATTTATGATGAAGATGCCCTGCAGCTATATCACCATAATGCAAGCCTCCAGTCTTATAAGCTGTTTTTGTTGAAGTAGTAGTTTTCGTCACATCGTGTAGGCCAGCTTTCATGCTGTAAACCATGAATTCACACAATACAGATTTATTTTGTGAACTACTCAGTGAAAGATGCTGACTTTACTCCTACTGTTTTGTAATATATGACATTTCTGTAAAATTAGAATTTCCCCATTATTCTGTAATGTCTGATGCAGTACAGAGAACACATCATAAGCAATAAAAACAGGCTATACAAATAAAAAATTCACCTTTGGTACACTGCATTACAGTGACTTTTCATTTACAAAGCCCTTTAACAAAAGCACAAAAGCATATATTGTGAATAATCTGATGATTGATCTGATGGGGATGCTCGTTTTGCACTTTGAAGTCTGTCATGATAATTTATCACTGAAAACAAAAGTGATGGATAATTTTCTGTCACTGAAAATGGCAGTTAGCATTCAGCCCGAAGTGCAGACTTAAGCCAGTTTATGTAAAATGATGGTCTACTCCAGTGTGTACAAGTGTGACTTGTCTTATGTCAACATGTCAATTATATGCCATGTTATGACAAATCTCACTACAGGATTATATTTTGCAGAACATCAACACACTTTGACACCTGTGGCGCCACCTAGTGTCACAAGACAGAGGCTGGATGTGAAACCGTGCACTTCAGTGTTCTTCAAAATCTTGATGAAGAGTGTTCAAGAAAATAAAAATGAATTCGGCCATTCATATTTAATACATATCTACAGAGTGTTGCTAAACAGACTCACTGACGAGAGCTTAATGTACTGAGGATATGTTTGTTAGAGACTTAGAAAGCTATGGAAAATAATATATAAATAAAAATATATGCTGCAGCAATACTTGTAATAAAATGCAGGATAGACATTTAGAAAACAGAGTAAGAAAGCAGAAGTTGCTTTGATGCTAAAATATAATAAATCCACCATAAATGTAATGTTCCACAAACACAGTATGAATCCCTTTACAAATACGAGGGATTAAATAATGTAACAGTGATTCTTTGTTAAGGTACCTTCTGTCTTCATGATAGCTCGCATAAAATAGAAGATAATTAAAACACAGGGTGCAAAAGCTCAGGTCTTTGGTTATGGAGTTAGCTGTGATTGTAATAACTGTGAGCTTTACCCTAACTCCAGAGGCAGTGCGTAAACACAGTAGCTTGGCTGTGACTTTGCTGCCAGATAGCCAACTGTTTATTTTCACAGCTGAAGCTCTGACCGCAAAGCCACCTCTCAGCCTGTCTATCCCCCTGGAGAGAAAGATTTCACAGATATTTTAAATTTATGACTGGGGTTGTGACCCTTTAATCGGGCATATTCCCAGAAATTTCCCTTTACTTATGAATTATAAACAGGAGGGCAAGAGGAATATGTGACTTTCTGCCAACACTAATCCATCACCATCTCATTATCACAGTAGCAGTAAAACCTGCACATGGCTTTAAGAGTAACTTTGAAATCACTGGAATATATTATTATTATTAAAAGAAATCATGTCCCTGCCAAGGATATGTATGTATTTTAGAATATTAATGTCAATTTGGGGGGTACTGACAATTTCACACTGTGCAGGATATCACGTGAGGCATCTAAGGAATTCTAATCAAGAGTCTGGAGCTGTAAAAATGTACACAGCAGGAGGTCGGGGCAGGAGTCCATTCACTTTACAGTACAATCACCTTATTAAAAGTGTCAAATTGTCTTTTTAGATGTCTGAAAATGTCTTTTGACATGATTAATTGAAGTTCCAAGCTATTTCATCAAAATGTAATGTCACACTGCACATGAATCAATTAAAACCTTTAACAGAAACTTAGGTACCAAGTACAGGAAATTAATGATACATATTTACAAGCCCTTGTCCAAAGCTACTTTAGATTTTCAAATTTACAATATAGTTGGAAAAGCTCAGTAAAGATGGAAGAAAACGGTGCAAAGTTCTCTCATTCTTTTAATACATATGTTTATTGAAAATTAAACAGGACAGGGAAAGAGCATTACTCAAATGTAGTTTGCAGACAGCGATGATGTAAAAAAAAAAAAAAGAGAAAAAAGCATGGAAGCAACTGACCATATAGAGTTCTTAATTTGCTGTGATGAAAAGACTGTAAGATGGATGATAAAAGAAGAAGAGTGGGTGACTTTCACAAAGTCAGAGGGATAAGCTGGACCAGAGTTGTCTCAGACATTTGACTTTTTCTGGGAGAGGTTGATCTTGTCACCGAGACTCAAGGCCATCCCCTGTGAAATGAAGGAGGGAGGATTTATTGGAACGGATTGTATACATGCTGATAAGAGCACAAAGCTTCCAGTGCAACATCCCACGTAACGGGTTATTTCATATATTCACTTCTCTTGCAGTTCAGTCCAATTCTTTCAATGAGGTATTAGATTAAATGGTATCCTCCCAAAAGATGCATTTGTTGCAATGCTTAAGTTGAAAACCAATCAATTCAACAAAGCCTTTACTTCTCAGGTGCATGTTACAGTTGATGGTGCAGCAGCTGTGACCCACCTGACTTTTGGCTCTAATGCGTATGTGTCCGTTGACAGGTGCATCGGGCCCCAGGTGGATGGGCTTCTCGACGCTGACATTAGCCAGGGCATCTTCTCCAAAGATAGAACGGGCATAAAGATTGGCAGCCATGAAGCCGCAGAAGCCAGACAGTGCCTGGTTTGTAAGATGAAAATAGTTGAATACAGCACAACAACAACAGGATTAACACTTCCTCTAGCATGATGGGCTTGGTGATGCATTACTGACAGTTATAACCGGACCCCTACAAAGGCCGCGTATTATTCTTCGGAACAGGCGCCAGCTCCAAAAGTTTGAAATGCCCATTTCATTCATCTTTCGGAGTCCTGCCAGATTTAAAACCTCATTTGCTTCCTTTGCGCAGGTGTATCTCATACCAACCTTTTCAGGAGTCAGACACTTCATGTTGGTAGACTTGAGGATATGCTGAAGGTACTCATTTAGATCAGTGATGTTGGTGTTCACGGTCACCTACGAGAGAGAGAGAGAGAGAGAGCGAGAACTACAGAAGAGTTTGTTTCTGGGAACTGGTCACAAAGCACAAATGCAAAGCTTACCTTGTTTTCCCACTCAAACTCTGCCCACATCTGTCTAAATTCTGCATCGGTGCAGGAAGCTGGCTGGATGTAGTCCATGATATCAATGTGTATGTCACTTAGGACGACGCAGTTTCTGTCACTAGCAGCCCCCGATACATCATAGACTGGAAAGAAAGAAAGAATCAAACATCTCCTCAAATAAGAAAACATAATCTGGTTACAGAGAACAAAGCATAACATAAGTTGAACTATGATGGGAAACAGACACAAAGTCATCTTACCAATGTTTCCAAATATAATGCCATTCTCAGTAGAAGCCACCTTGACATTGGCCTTGATGTTAGCAAAATCATGAGGAGCCAGAGTGAGAGGTGAAGGCTTCTCAACCAACTTGAGATCACCTGTGGAATGGATGCATTTAAAAAACGCATACATAGTGCAATGTGAGAAACACAATTGTTTGGCTTGGATCAGCATTAATAGAGAAGACATACGTTGGGTCCAGTGAGGTGGAAAAGAAACCACACTAACCTAAAGTGGCCAGCTCAAGGGTGCAATTCTGGAGTGTATCACTGGTTTGGTTGACCACCAGCACATCCAACACAATGTCATACTGGTTGACATGAACGTAGGCTTCAGCATACACTGGGTCAGAGAAGCCAGTCAGCTGGGTCACCTAGAACCAACAAAAATAGATTAAATTTAATTATTAATTATAACATGAACTGAATGCAAATATTTCCTTAAATTTAGTGATTAAAAGTGTAACAGGGCACGACATGGACTTCAGCTGCAGTGCAGCGGAATGAAAATAAAGTATGTCTTGCATGAAAAACAAACCCTTGGCCAAATTAAATGAAATTTAAATAAATAACGCTACAACTAAATCGTTGTAGCGCTATTTGTAAAATCCAAACACAAACAGGAACAACTGTTCTCTTTCCCACTGTGCAATCAAATATGGCATCTCCCTCTGAGATAAATGCCATGCTCAGGTCTTTTTAATTACAACAATGAATGGGGCAATTTGTTAGATTTGTCCCCACGGTACGGTTTCTCTCAATGTAATTTCCAAAGATTTCTGCAGGCTTGTGGTGTACCTTGTTGAGTTTTGAAGCGAGAGGATCAGCAGCCTCCTTCCTTTGAGTGTTGCCCATAGCAGCCAACAAACTGAGCTGGAATTGGTCCTCCTTAGAAGTCATCTCGTTTTTGGCTGTCAGCTGCATGAAGGAGATTGGGTCGTCTGCCTGCACGGTTACGTTACGTTTCTCAGACTCTTTCTGTGGTAAGAATATGAAACAAGTATGGTTATTTTTGGGTGGTATAATCTGGCCTGAAGTTAATCCACAACAGAGTCAAGACTCTAACTACCTACAAAAGTAAGCAAAGATGTAAACAATAAATGGGTAACAAAAAGAAATCAAATGAATTCAAGTAACATTTTGTGCAGAATGAACACTTCTGACAATGTTCCTATGAGGAGAAACCAGGGCTCACATGCATTAATCTGCTATGGTTAGGCCATATATTAAAATTAATTATAATTAAAAAAATTGGCTAATTATTATTTGGCTTATAAATGGTTATGGTTATCACATGTTCTACAAACATAAAACGCACATTTGCAATATTGATAAATGATGGCTGGGACCAAACATATGAAATAACACAAAATATTGTGTTAATGTTAATTGTTAATGTTAGCTTGTGCTGATGCTTTAACTGTCATGAGGTTAAATATTGAGTTCAGCCCCCTGAGGATACATCCCATGGCCCTTATTTGATAGCTCTCTGACTCCTCGGTCTTTGGCTGACCCCAAAATTGTTCTGTCCCTCCACGGTGAAGACTGTCTCAAAGCTCTAATTTATTCCGTGCAGCTGAAGGAGTTGCTAACTCCGCCCAAACAGCTGACAAATGAATGTGACAATTCAGAGGAAACAACATCTCATCCGTCTACAAACACATTTGCCTGTTGTTTCTCTCCTCCCGTGAATTCCTCGGGCGTTTCCCGCGCCTCCTTGGAAGGGAGGCAAGTGGAGGACTCTAGGAGGCAATTTAAGCAACATGAGATGCAGCTTGAGTCATCAACCATCAACCTTGTCATTACCTTCTGTGACAGCTTCTCCTCCTCCAGTCTGACAGTCAGCATATGTGACAGGGATCTGCGGCACTCCTTGTTGAAAATGTCATTCATAAGTGGCGAGCACTCTGACAGGACCTTGAGGCACAGTGAGATGCGGTCCACATCATCGTCTGTAATTGGCTTCTTGGGCAAAGAGGACTTGCCCAAGTGCAGCACAGTGACCATGATCAGCATGGCCTCTGCAACAAAGGACTGAGAGAGACAGCATGACAGCAGGGATTAGAGGAGCAAGGCCGCTGGTTTAAGGATTTTTATAAAAGGTGTAAAGTGAAGCGAGGACAACTTACATTTTGTTTCTTTTTGTCTTGAACAATAGCAACATAGCGCAAGGCCACTTTGGTCAGTGTGGTGGCCAGGGAAGCTGCCACATAGAAGTCTCCATCCATCAGGAAGCCTCTGAGTGGAGGTCTGAAACAACCAAACCACTGTTTATCAGAGTTCCTGCAGGTTTCACCAAGTCAAATTTAAGACTTCAACTAAGCCCTAAATTCTGTTTTTTCAGTATCGCTTAACCAGCACTTCCCCATAGCTGAAGAACAATCTGTGGTACAATCCAATAAAGACTCACACCAATAACACAAAAGCTGATTGGCTGCAATATAAGCTGCATGTTGGTCTCATTTACATTTGGACCAGCGTATGAAAGAACTACAACCACGGAAATCAAGTTTTTGAAATTTTATACTTTTTAAGACCCTGTGGAAACCCTGGTTTATTGAGTGAGCTGGGTGGTAAGATGACCAAACTCCATACAATCAATAAAATATTACAAGCAAACAGCGATTTGTCAACAATAAGCCATTTTTACCTATCCTCTTCTTTCTTGGAAGGCCTGGAGGAGCTGAGGGCACTCTGTGTCACATAGGTGCCCATCTCTGTCACCAACTTCTGCGCTGGAGCCGCACTCACTTCATCCTCTGGTTTCATCTCTCCTGTCTCTTTCTTTATCTCATTTTCTACAATCGGGATCTGTCCACACAAGAGACTGATGTTAGATATTTGTGACAATTTTAATTAAGTTGGGACTGTCAGGTCAGCTAGTGTTACATTAAATTCTGACAATAATAGACAAACATACCTCTCCCAAGGACCTGCGTACTTCTGTCATCACACTCTGGATGTCGTCCTTGGTGCTGCAGTATTCTCCCAAGATCCACAATGCTCCCCTGTAGATCCTAAAAAATGACAGTGGTGACGAAGGTCTTGAGAATTCACAATGCTACATAGTCCTGTAATACTACTCAGCCCTTATGGCAAAACTCAGTCAAGTCTATGAAACAGAATAAATATAAGAATAAATACTGATATACTATATTGTTGATTGACAGATCTAAATCAAATAAGCTAACCCAAATTGGACCCGCTTTTTATAACCATCTTAAACACCACTTGCGCAGTTTTCGAAAAGATTCTTGCATTCATCAATGTTTTCTTATTCAGGATTTGTTTTTAGGTATGAACAGAATCTACGCACATTCAAGAGCACACGTAAAAAACTTAGGAAGATATTGCTGAACAAGGCCCATTACTCCACCTCAATGTGCTTAGAAAGCCTTACTTGACAGTTTTGATGGCGTGAAAGACTTCCAGCATCTTCTCGATGATGAGAGGTCTCAAGTTGTCAAACCTCTGAATGGCCTCCCGTACAAACTCCAGCACATCAGCGGCGGCTGCCTCATTAGTGTCACTTAGGAACTCCATTAGCTGTAAATCATAACACAAGGAAAAGTCTAACTTTACTCCTATTATATAAACAACCATTAGGTCTTTCTCAAAAAGCTATAAAATATTAAATATACGTTTTTTTTTTTTCGATGTGCTTAAATAATAGCAAACTCACCACAGGTATGACATTGGCCGCCATGTCAGGGAAGCGCACACTGCAGGAGTGGAGAGTGCGCACCAACAGCTGCCTGTACTTATCAGTGTCTTCATGTTCTGTTACGTTGTTTGTCTTGATCACTTCTTTCTTCAAAACAATCACCAACTAGAAAACAAATAGCCACTATGTCACTATATTTGCAGTATAGACCCTTTGCAAACGTGACCACAACCACGTGACAACGCCATGACGGACGGCAGAATCACCAAAAGCACAAGCTAAACAGTATAGAAGATGAGCGGAAAGTTTTATTGATTTCAGTCAGTTTAAAATGAATAACACTAAATAAACTGTAATAATAATACCATCTTCTTCTCTATGGGGTTCTTCTATTGAAGAACACGTTGCCGTGCCGTTATCGGTCGAGGTATGTGCTCACAAAGAGCGGTATTTGGAGAAGTTGGAGATAGTGAGATTGGATGCCGACCCTTACCTTCTTCCTCCCAACGTTTTCAGTCTGCCCGACTTCAGTCGACACGCTCTGTAACACTACGTCATAAACGGGGTATCCCCATACAGTTATGCTGAACTCAAAGCTTTTTAAAAGTCAGTTATTTGTAGCTGGCTGGGTTACAGGTACGCAATGCTATGCTAACGGTGGGGAGAGGTACCTCATAATGGCAAAGATAAGACATCAATCTAGAGTTTATTTTGTTTTAAAATATATTCTTTACTTAAGTAAAGATTTATATAACACGTGGCCTATGTTTTTAGAGGACATGGTTGGTTGTGGCTACCCACATACCGTCGTTCACTGGGTGTGCCAATGCAACTTTCTAATGGATGCCTGGACCCATCCAAGCTCTGGAAAATGCAGTCATTCATTATCTATCATACGTTAATCCATGCAGTAAATCACGGAGTGTATATGATCAATAGTAACCACACATAATTGTAACATCTAGCCATCTTCTTATCTGTGATTATATTCAGTGAGTAGCATATTTTAAGATTTGACCAGCGGATATTACGATTCGATGGGCAGCAGCTAGCGAGCAGTCCAAAGCTAGCTGCAGCTAACTGGTCGTTGTCACAACTTTCTTTTTTTACCTTTTTGAAGCTAAGGCTGAGGCTTTCTTTTTGGGATATGTAGCTAACTCGCAAGGTCAGTGAATAACCGATGATAGTGAGCTATGTAGGTGGCTCATCATCGAGTTGACATGTTAGCAGGAACAGCTGGTTAGCACGGCAGCTAGCTGGTGAGGATACTTTTATTATTATTAATCAGTCAGTCACTCATTTAACAGAAAGGCAATATATACACATGTTTGTGTTGGTGAGGACTTGTCATGCAAAGGGTCTATATGCCATTCCCCCAACCCTGTGTCCATGCCAGGACATAAAAATAACAACATGTATATACTGTACAACACCACTGACCTCTTCTACATTGCGGGATGAAACAAGGTCCAGTGCCAGATGCAAGGTCTTCTTTCGGACTTCCAGGTCAGGAGTGCTGAGAACACGCAGGATGTCCATCACAAGGTCCTGGATAAAAAGCATGGGTGACAACCAAATTAAGTAGTGCACTGTAGGTGCATCAAACTGGTGCCATCTCATAATAAATGCTAAATTCTGATATCTTCCTGACTTTTTTTGCTGCTTTTAACTCTATAAACTATTTATATAATATATTTTCTTATACATTTTGTTATGTTGTCATATTAAATAACAGTCATGAACCAAAAGACTAACATCATAAATACTACTACTAACAAAGTTTCAGTAGGGCTTACATTTGGTTATTGTTCTTCCTTAATAAGAACCTTTTTGAGATAGAGGGCAGTGGTGTTTGTAGTTAATCAGGCATTACATTTTAGTTGTTAATTGCAATAAATCAACGTACCTGGAGTACACGCTCGTGAGTGGGATGCTCCTTCAGTTCAATCAGGCGATCAAGAACAATCAGCTTCACATTGTTGTCGCTCTCCTTTATTATCAAATCAATGTAGCACTGGGCAGCAGCCTGGAGTCCAACAAAACACAGAACACTTATGAGACCATCCAAGACCAAAGACATCACTGCTATTGGGTCAAGTGTAGTACAGTATCAGTACACTATATACTTATAGACTTAAACACACTTACACAAAAACTTGCTAATGTACCTTAACGGCCGTGGGAGCACTGGAGAGGGTTACAAGAGTGCCAGCAGCTTCATACTTAACAGCTGGACTGGAGGACTGCAGAAGGTTGTAGATGCAACGGATAAACCGGGCACGCTCAGAGGGGTTAGCATGGCAAACCTAACAGACAGAGAACAAAAAAAGGCAGTTTTGAAGAGTTCGGACATTAAAGAAGCTAATCTGGTAATATGGTGGTGTGTTACAAAACTTAAATTAGACTAATAAAAAGGCCTTGACTCACTTTGTAAATCAGCTCCACAATGACCAGCTGGAGAATGTCGCCAAAAGTGTGAACTTGGTCAATACACGTGCTGAGGTAATCCAGCGCTCGATCCTGTAAGATGTGAACAACATGATGTGAGTTAGGTGGGTCTAGTGGCACACAACAATATTTAAAAAGTAAGAAAAAGGACAATATGCTACAGACCTGATCGGCATGAATCAACATCATGAAAGCATTTCTCTTGCAGCTGGCATCTTTCTCATTGACGAGAAAATCATGGATCAACTCTGGAGCATCTGGGATAAGATGCTCAAAGTTCCTAAAACAAATACATAACATCAGCTGTTTGTTGTTCACTAATGAATGAAGTAAAAAAAATGTGTGTATGTAGAATGTCAAGTGGACATCATCAGTTTGTACCTATAGATGGTGTAAATGGCCAGGACAGCGTTGCGGCGCACGTAACTGTGCCGGTGCTCCAGGCAGGCCCGGATCGCTGGCATGAGTGGCTCAAGCAACTCAGACTCCTTCAGCTTGCACAGGAAACGCAGAGTGGAGCCACGGATGAACTCATTGGGATGCTGCAGGTCCTGAAATTGGAAGAAAGATTTTACGTGACGATTGATGAATTTTTTTCAAATATAAAAAAAAATAATGAAACAAACATATTCTAGCCAAGTTACAGTTTCAATTGTCATTCCATTATTATGTTATAAAGTAAGCACAAATGGATACTATGTGAATTTTATCACTTAAACCTGCCAAACTGGTATTCAATCAAATTTATGCATTTTAACAACATATACGACTAGTTCCATATATATTAAAATTAAGTCTTATTTGTTTTTATACGCCTTCATAAAAATTATTTTCCCAGCTGTTACACATAGTGTATAACAATCGAGCAAATACCCGACATATAGACACACAGATCTTCAGATTGAGTCAATTAAGCGTACCTTTCTGTATGCGTCGCAGACCAGGATCATCTCCTGAAGCAGCTTTCCATCTGTGGTTGTTTTTGGAACAATCTCCCAGAAAACCAGCAGCAGCTTTTTGATGGTGTGGTCTTGAAGTGGCAGCACAAAGCGGATTATGGTCATCAGCAGTCCTGGCAACTTCTCACCATTCAGGATCATGATGATGACCTTCTTCAGGGCTTCAGTCTTTGCCTTGATCTCCCCCTTTTCTGTAGAAAAACAATGATTCTTGTTATTACCAATATGAATGTGATAATCATGTTCTCAAATATGTGTTGGTATGGTATTAACAGATCTTCACCTTAGACTTTTCAGAAGGAATTTGTTGTTTTCTCACTGGGGATGTTAAATGACTAGCATTTGGATCACCAATTAATCATTTTAGTTTAGTTTAGCAATTTAATTATTTCTCTACTGAAAAAAGAATCCCTAGAATTCTTTTGATTTGTGTATTCTTCAACACTGTGAGAACCACAAATTAAATTCTAATCACCTCCATTGTATTGAGGTAGAGACAGAAATTTTAGAAATGAATATCTCCCATCAGCAGTTTATTCAGGTTAATTAACATACTGTATATTTGAAAGTTAACATTAAGCATAGTTACCTAGATCAGCTTTTAGGCTGACTTCAGAAGGGGGCTCTGAGTCAGATGACACATTGATCAGAGTGTAACAAACGTTCTCTGCAGCAGTCATTTTGCTCCTGGGCTTGTATCCGTTTAGAAGAATCCCAATGAATCTCGCTCACTGGACAATACCTAAGAGAAACAGAAGAAAAGTACATTTAGTAAATAGGGGGGAAAAAACATTTACACAGACTCATAACTAATTATTATAAGGGCAGAAAATGTGGGATGCAACTACAAAGACTACATAGAGTGAACAAAATCTGAATAAAGAAAGGACACAAGATAAATATACTGTACAGCAACATGTGCATTAAACAGAATAAAGTCCTGTGGGGTTATTTCATTTTCTTTGCAGCTGCCAAAAAAAAACATTTTGAAAATGGGACCAGCCATTTTTTCTAATGAGCTTTTTAAAACCCAGAACAGTCTTCCAGGTATCAATAATAAGGCTTACTTTACTGAGAAATTGTCAAAAAATAATAATAAAAAAATTAGACAAAGCATGATTTACCAAATATAACTACTTCTTATTTACTGGGAGTAAAATGCAAGTGTACAGTACATTAGCTCATTGTTTATTTATTGCTGTCATCTCACAGAACATAGTTCCTTCCAGAGTCCCTCGGATTATTTAAAGTGATGAGTGAGGCATTTGTTTGAGAGGCAACTATGTAATCGTAGATTTGCTTAACTCAGACTGCTGAAACCTCATATTAACTTCAGGTACATTTAGGAATGTATTTTTGCACTGAACTGGACTATGAACTTGTCCCCCATCACATTAGGAAGGGGCCTCTAATGGCCAGTATGAACAGTGTGAACAGGAGGAATGATAACACCCAAGCAAACCCTGTTTCAATGTGCATATGTGTACCTGACAATTGTTTTAAAAGAACATTTGAGAACTAGGACCGGGCAATATGTCAATTATATGTATCGATATTGTGATACAAGATTAGATATCATCTTAGATTTTGGATATCATTATGTCATAATATGACATAAGTGTTGTCTTTTCCTGTTTTTAAAGGCTGCAGTACAGTCAAGTGGTCATTTTCTGAATTTATCTAGCTGTATTATTAGTTGCCTTTACCCACTAAGTCATTATATGCACGTTACTGATTAGTATTTGTCAAACATATCATTGTGTAAATATTTTGTGAAAGCACCAAATAGTCAACCCTACAGTATCGATATCAAGGTGTTTGGTCCAAAATATTGTGATATTTGGTTTTCTCCGTACTGCGCAGCTCTATTGAGAACATATCCTTTTAAGTTAAAAGCTTGCGTAGGCTAATGCATTGCATATTTTAAACTTTATATCAGATCCATAACACAATAAAAAAAACACAGAGTCAAACATAAATATACAAAAATACAAAGCCTTTCACAATGTTAGGTGTCTAACATACAGACATGTTCGCCAATGGTTCCACACTCTGGAAGAAAATCTGTCAGAATGACGGGGTTAGCCAAAACAGCTATAAGTCATTTTCTGACTCAGATACCCTACACATACATCAGGTTACGTAAAACAGCAGAGCAGGTAGGTACCCCAAATCTGACAAACATATGGCTTGCACTGGAGCTTCTTGGAGCTCTCAGCAGCAGCCTCATGCTGTCATTATAAGCCACTATCAGTTTTCTAATACTGCCTTGCTTATAACTAGGCCACATACAAAGGTGTACAAAACGCTCAAAAGAGTGAGATCTTCACAAGTACAGAGCACATGCTAAACTTATATATTCACTTATACATGCATAACATTGTTTTATTGCCACTGGGTAAACCATTTAAAAGAAGAAAAAAAAAAGGTATTTGATAGTATAAACACTTGCGAATACAAGCATCTAATAAATGGCTTGTGTGTTTGTCTAAAAAATAAAAAATGCCTAATGTTAAATCAAAAATTATAAGAAGAAAAAAAGTTACATAGCCGCTGGCGTCTCTTGACTAAGAAAACAATATACGGGGCTCGAATTAACTGAACGAGCAGCAGAATTACTGCTGAGCTGTCTTTGAAGCGATAACGACGTTATAGTCACAAACCAAGAAGTGTTTACAAGGTTCATATATCTTACCATTTCTGCTGCTTTAGTCTGTAAAACTAGACTGCTGCAGACACAAAAAACACAGGCTACGCCGTCACTGTGACAACAAAAGCAGCTTAAGGCTTAATGTTACGATAACGTAACGTTAGGTAATTAAAGCTCAAGTCAAGAAAGTGTGACACGCAGCGTTAACACCCCATGGATGTTAAAAAAAAAACTCGTACAACACTGGAGCTAACTTACTGTTACAGCGTTGATAGCGTTCTGTGTTAGAACCAGCAGTTGTGCAGCAAAGCCTCAATAAAACGCAAACATCAATTAGTCGAATATTCAATTGGTCAGATTACGTTAAGATATACAATCAATTGCTAACTAGCGAACGTTAGCTAACGTCAGTTTAGCTTCTGCCCAGACTAGCAATGAAATGGAGGACAGTAACGTTAGCTAGCTAGCTGTCTTAACAGTTACCAAGGGTCAGGATAGAAAACTCCCCACATGTTGGTTTCAACTAAGTTACATAACCTACCTAATAGCGCGATTATTACACTTCGAAGTGGCCTTCGATATTCAGTTTTGGATAATCACATCTGTAAAAATCCCCAGGAGCTCCCTTTTTGGCGAGCTGTCTCTTCTGTAGCTCTGCACTACTTCCTACTGACGTGGAAGACTAGCTACTTTCTGAGCCACATCACTGCTACGGTGCGCCGTAAGGTTCAAACGCGAGAACAATAACACCTAACGAGGAAAACTTTATTATAGGCCTACTGTACAGTCTATGGGCAAACTCACAGGGAGAAACTGTTACGTTTACAGTTACAACTATTATTGTTATATTTTACATTTTAAATTTACATTATAATAATATATAGTATATGTGTACAATGGTTGTATGTATGCCACCTGTGAATATAAAGCACGTTGATCAGTCCCCAAAAGATGAACTGGAAAAGAAAAACATCTGGGCAGCTATGTTCAGCCTGTTGCCAATGCAACTATGACCCTAATAAACAGCTGGGAAATGGATGGGTTTTGAAGAACTAAACGGCAATTATGACTTTATTGGCATTTAATTTAGTTAGTTCAGTTAGTGTAGTAATGACTAATGATCATTGCAATGCTTTGTAAACATTTTAAGGGAAAGACAAAATACAAGTTTCGAAAATGCTGTACATCTAGTAAATACAATGTTGGACATAATCATGTTACCAAGAATCGGAAAACTTCCACTTCAAAGTTTACTGGTTCATATGGTCCCTGCTACAGTCTTCTTCAGACTTGACCCCTGAATCACAAACACCAACACATTTAAAAAGTATGAAAAGAAAACCCCAACACTGCTGAACTAAAATTGAACTACTGTCAATATTAATGGTATGCAGCACCCTCCAGTGGAAGTTTAGCCTTGGTGATACAGTGGATACACAGAAAACTGAATACATTATCTTAAAGTGAAAATCTTTGATTCACTTCATTTTACTCTTTACTTACCATATACAGCAATGCAGCAACCCATGATCAAAGCCCCCTTAGCAAACAGCATCAATATAAATGGATTATTTCCCTTCCATAATTGAAAGTGAGTTATAAAGCTGCCCTGATAAAACCGAAACAATGTTTTGACTAATTATATTTTTAATATGAAAGGTTATAAATGATTAAGTCTAATTATGTTATTTCAATTGCTGTCAACCAATACCATTAAAAGACCAAAACCAACAAATAATTTATCAAATTAATAAGTATGCCCTGTGCAAGAAAAAACTACACTGGCCATGTTCATCATAATGAAAGGATATGTTTTGTGTAATGTGTGTAATTGTTTTTTGAGGACCATGGAGTCCTGTGGTACAGAGGCATATTAAGCTAGCATCAGGCTGTCGTGATACAAACAAAATTGTTAGTATTGGTGTCTTCAGGAAAATGTATAGTTTTTGTGAGTTTTGCAAACAAACTTAACACACTATAAATTGTATAGTATGTTATGGCTGCAAACACCAAAATAGACTACATTCATTCTACTGATTAACACCTCTATGCAAGTGTTTACATAGTTTACATATTCAAATTAAAGTTTTCATGATAAGGAGGGTTTATAGTTCAAAGCAAGAGAGCCTTGTCAGCCAATGAATAATGGCTACACATGCTTCTATTTGCTCTGTACAGTATGCTTCGTATTAAAACTATTGTTCATTACAGGATTCTTATTTAACTTAGTGAAAAGATCCAGTTCTGTAGCCATGGTTTATATTAAGCCAACAACATCTGATTGTGCCAGATCATTCAGAGTACCTTAAAGGAAGAAATATATAAAAGGCCACTGATAGACAATTTCATAGAATAATAGCACATAAAAGGTTGACATGGTGGTGTGTAGAGCTAAAGAAGAGACAAAAGACACAGTTATAGAAGTTTATCTAGAATGTATCTCCACTGACAAAAAAACGTAAACGACTAAACGAGTAATCTTTAAATCTACAGTAAGCAAGATTTTTATGAATGAAAGCAGGGTCTTCCATCTGTTTATCCATAGTGTAAATCAGAAAATGTGCAATCCGCATGACAAAGTCACCTAACGCTAGTGACTTTTATGTTCTGAGGCAACTCAGCCCAAGTTAAGCAAAATGAAAACCTTTAGGCCTATTTACACTTGAGCAATGACCAGTGTACGTTGCACTATGGGTGTGTGGGTGTCAGTTTATTGTGGCTATTCTTTCTTTTCTTTTGTTGCAGTTTGTTCTTTTCTTTTCTTGTATTTCATTTTTATTATTCTGTACATTATTAGTTGCTGTATGTATGTATGTATGTATGTATGTATGTATGTATGTATGCTGTTTAACTTCATGAAATGTGCTATATTGATTAAACCCCTTAACTGTCTGTAGCAGCTCTAATATTTGTCTGTAAAGACATAATGTTACACAGTTTGTCTTCTGTTGTTGTGATTTGTTTTATTTAAGTTGATATGACCGAACAATACACAAATAACAGGACCCGGGTAAGAGCGTGTTTGTTTAAGATGACAGCTCTCATGGATAAATACTTATATTCAATTAAGCCAATCAAGTCTTGTCAGTGTATTATGCTGCTAACAGAATGTTCTGGATGTCAACAAGCTAGCTTAGGGTCTCTCTTCTCAACAACTTTTATGTGCATACCGCCACCTACTGTACTGGAGTGTGTAACATCCTGTCAGAGTACAATTATCCTAAATTCTACTTATCAACCCTGTTTCTTTTAAAAATGTAAGTAGTGCCTTCCTGGCGATTCTTATCTTCTCTCCTTCTGATCCCAGTAGCTAGCTTAGGTTTGTGGAAGGCATCGTATTTAGCTAGCTAGCTAGCTAGCTAGGGCATCCAGTGGGGCTTCTTTTTTGTTAGCCACGAACAATGTCTTGACTGTGTATTATTTATCTCGCTAAATATGTTAAACGATATATTTATTTTGATATCTAGCCACCACTCAACAGTTAAAGCCGGTTACGGTGTTGTCAAATAAGGTATTATAACACAGTTGCTGTTATTCTGATCAGTTTATTCGACAATCATCCTGCCAAGCTCAAGGCACTGAAAACAGGCGAAGCAAACGATCCCAGAGCAACATGAAGCATCGACACGCAGTGGCGACAAAACAAAACAAAAGGTTGTTAATTTTATGATGGTAAACTATTACTTTAATTGTATAGTTAATTAGGCCATGGCCGCGCTAAATGTAACCAATATGCGAGGAAAAACACGAGAAGTATTCCAAATTTTAACAAGTTTGAGTTGGCTCAATTCACCAATTGGCCTATCTCCATTTTAAACAAAGTTATATTCAAATTGTGTACAGATGAAATCAGGTATAAAACACAACATATTTCAAATTAGTTATAATAAATACTACCCTACTACACAAGGAAAGTATACCTGAAACAATTAAATATACGTGTTGTGTGATGGGGTGACGTTAGAGTTATGGAAATGTAACCGTCAGTTTTAGTGATATTTTCTTAATTCTTTAAATGGGAACTTTTTTAAAAGTTTGGTAATTAACTGCAGTCTCAGTGTATATTGATATATATTATATTATATTATATTAATGATGCAGTTTAGGATTTATTCAGCGCTCCACATTACAAAGCCCTGAGGTCCGAGTTGTTGCCTCTAGGCGGCGACAGAGAGCACATATTCTGTAAAAACAACATCTCACCTTCTTTCTTTAGTCCAAGTGCTGGAGCACGTTTGAGTGACCATGGAGTGCTTTTGCTGTCATGTAGTTTAGCGTTAATACGGCGTGAATATTAGAAGAGGGGGACTTTTGCGTGGATACGAGGAGCCACAGTCGAGCCATGGCTGCACGGGAGGAAGGAGAGGTTTTGCACAGTAAAACAAGGCACTACGACGGAGCTGGAAGTGTAAACAGCTCAGAGGGCTTCAGGAACGGCTATGTGAAGAGCTGCGTCACCCCTCTCAAACAGGACCATCAGAGGGGATTTTTGTTTAACGTGTGTAACATTAGGTTTTACAACGAAGACAATTCAAAATTGTTAAAGGTCTCTGCCCTCTACGTCGGCGCGTTTGTGGTCTTCGCAGTGTCTTTCCTAATTTCTAGGAGCTTGCAAAGTGACTCGCTTTGGGATTTGCGGACTTTTTTGTCGGGCTTCTCCCAGTCCATCAGTCCTTTATTCAGCGTAGGATGTGCTTTCTTCTTTCTAACGTTTTACCTGAGGAGGAAAAAGAAGGAGAGCAGTAAATGTTGGCTCGTGTCACTGCCAGCATCGTGTTACCTCGGGGATTTTTTGGTGTTGCGGTTTTTGCAATGGGGAGAGGACCAACACCAGATGCAAATGGTGGGCAGGTTGTTATTCGTGTTGGGATGTGTAGGTTTGATCACCCTCATCCCCACTCTGAAACTCAAACACAGTGTTCTTATACTGTTTTTTGCCAGCGTTGTGTGGCTTGTTTCTTTCACAAGTTTGAGCGGTCTGCCTGCACTGCTAAGACCTCTCTTTGCCTGCTTTGCGGGGGTTTCGGGCTCCCTGTTGGGGCTCTGTTTTGACCGTTACTACCCGTCGAGGGAAGCACCGAGTGGGATTTCCACCGCGGAGGAAAAGGTCCCTGTGATCAGACCTAGGAGAAGGTCCAGTTGTGTTTCACTGGGGGAAACGTCGACCAGCTATTATGGCAGTTGTAAAATGCCTCGCAGACCTTCGTTGCCATGTATATCCAGAGAACAGGTAGGTCTTCCCCTGCAGGATCACGTCTGTGTTGTTATTGTTAAAAAAATAGGCCCATTGATTCCCCCGCTCCTCACTGCCAAAGGTCCATAGTTGAAGTCCATTTTTTAAACTATTTTTTGTTGGAATAAACGTGTCATTTAAAATAAGTATGGCCAATCATTTTAATTGTTTTTGATCTAAACCAAACCAAAGCCTAATCTTCCTAACTTTCGTGAATGTGTTAACTGGCATGCGAAATGTAGCAATCTAACGTCTTATGCATCAGCAATACACTCAACTAACTTCATGCACTCATAGCAAAATGATCGAGGCATGCGTGCGTTCGGACTAAAAAAGGTGGTACACAAAATAAATTATTTGAACCTCATGAATTGCCTACAGCATGTTGTAACACGTTATCCACGATGTAGTTACATACATTTTTTTGGGGGAGGGGGAATTGATTTATTTAAAAGTATATACAGATTGTCAATGAAATGAGAGTGTCCATCAGCATGTCAGAATAACAACACAACTAGCAGCATAGCAAGTGATGTGGCCTGAAGTCCCATGTGACCGTAGCCGTCAACAAAACAAAATGATGGTGAGCACACGCAGGCTTCATTCAGTGTCTACAGTCCACATTCAGCATGTGTTACTTCTTTTTGTTTGTTTGCTTGTATACACAAGCCTGCACACGCTGTATAACAACAGTCTGTTTACATAAAGCAACTAACAGTTCCACTGCAAAGTGTCCTTTTTTCTGCTTTGCGTTAGTTTAGTAAACAAACACCTTGAGTGATGTCCATTATAAATGAACACTGTCATGTTGGATACAATATGTTGTGGATAAAAAAAGCTGATGCAAGCTGTTTCCTAGTTTGTAGCTAAATATGCCAACATTATTGCCAGTGTTTGTATCTTTAAACACTGTATTTAAAAACAATAATGCAGTTCTTTAGTGGATGCCAAGCCATCAGCTCACACGCATTGTTTTTGTGTCCTTCAAGCGTTGTAAGAAATGATAAGAAAACAAAAAATGTAGGCTATATCCAGTTTGTTTCAGTTGTGTTATTTCCAGGAGTTGTTTTTCCACTTCATTGTGTTTTAGGCTATTAGCAGATTAACAGTCACATTGAGTTAGGCCTTAAACAATGCGTGAAAACTAAAACTGAAAAACAGGTTGGATTGTTTAGGAACCTGTATGAACGCCATACACTGTTTCACCTTTTGTTTTATCCTATTATATACAGAAATATTAGATCCCCAACCAGATATCAAAGCTCTTTTATACTGTGCAAAATTGCATTATTGTAAATTGTAGACAGGAATGAGTAAGATGTATAAAAAGAACAAAAACTGCAAAAGTGGTGATTAAGAAGTTATTGATTCTATTTAGTCACACCATATTATTAGCTAAATATCTGATAAGTATCGCAATCCATATTGAGTAAAAAAATTGTCTAAATTGCAGGCAGATGTTATCACCTGCGTCATCATCACACCATCCTTAAAAAGAGAATCGGCAGCCTTTCTGCCAGTAAACTTTTATGTCATATTTGTAAATGTTGGGTTGAGTGTGTCTGTAGGTGGCAGCCCTATGATGCAGCTTACTGGCAACTTGTCTGAGGTTGTTGTGCCCACTGCATGCTGGGACAGATCTTACTCATTGGGATAGTATGATGGCCTACAATATTAGCGGTGTAGCCCCATTAGCGGTGTTGATGTTCTCGAATCTTAAAGTATTTTTTTCTATAATCAAGATTTTGGAAACGTACTGATGGCGATAGGGCTAAGCAATATGACAATGTATATCATCAAAATGATATAAAAATGTCTATATTTTTCTATATTGTTTCTATTGCAATGCTGGAGAACCAGCGGCCAAACTGCGTTAAGGCAATACTGTTTCTTGTGTTATTTGAAAGATGCTCTAATCCTCACACGTTATGTTCATTTTGCAGTAAAGTTTTTAATAAAAGGGGAAAATGCTCTGTACTTTTTTATTTGTCAAGTATTTAATTCTCACAGGGTTATACACAAACAGGCTTTACCGTGTGCTTACTTTATATAGACTAGAAATGTCACGAGAACCAATACTTCTGCACTATAACAGGTAGGTAGGTACCGAGGGATACAATTCTTCCGGACCTGACAGGGCAGCATCTAAGTGTCCTATTCTACCGTTAAATGAATAAGACGGCTCTCTTTGCCCAGTCAGCTCCAAGATGACGTTATGTTCTGCTGTGTACTTAAAAGTGGTGAATTTACAGCTCACAGCAACTTAATACAATAGTTATTGGCTTTTGTTTGATATCTAGTGTTGGCAAAAATCCCTTTTTATTGAGTTTTCTGTTAGCTAAATGCTTTCTGGAAGAGCATTATGACAGTGCTTTTTCCCCCAACCTTATTTCCTCAACCTTTACTGTGTGGTCGTTTAGTTTAATTCACAGTTTATTAATTTCCAATATCCAATGCTGTCCAAACTGCTCAAAATTCCAAACCCTGAGTTCATTGGGTACCCAGGAAGCCAAGTGTGAAGTAGATTGGATACACGGTTCATTAGATAATTTAAAGAGAGACACACATACACATGCACACACACGTACAGAGAGATCCCGATTTATTAGAGTGATTGCTCAAAGAATGCTTAGAGAAAAGCGCTGAAGAACAGTGAATAGCGCCTCATCTACTTGCACACATGGTGCAAACTGACGGCTTACCACAGTAGCCTCTGGCTTTACGCACATCCACAGGCTTTCCCAAGTTCACCTGGAAATCCCAAACTGCAAGTAAGTCTGTTTCTCTCTGCCTTTGTTTTTCACATAGAGCCTGACGATAACGATAGTTGACATTAGCTAACGTTAGTGCTTGTTCCACTGGATCTTTGCATAACATCAGTTAATTTTAACCAGCCTGGTTCTATGTGAAAAAACAACGGCAGAGAGAAAGACTTAACTTGAGGTACTTGCAGTTTAGGAGTTTCAGGTTAAGTCATGGACGATGTTACTGTATATGCTAGCTATGTGGTGATGCCAGGCTTTGGAGCGGAAAAGATTGAAGCCCCCCCCCTCCTTAATCCTAATCCTGAAATTTCTTTACCTTGGTATCAAATTGGGTATTGAGAATCATGGAATTTTGCTGGTATTGGTGTCCACTATTAATTTTCTGGTATGTGACATCCCTAACATAGACTATTTATTTATTGAATTATGAGAAAAAATGCTATATCGTGATATATATTGTAATGGAGCAAGCAGTCAACCCCCCTTTCCGCTGGTTGAGAGCTCATGTAGATGAAAGTGCAAATGTTGACACCAAACACTAATTGTCAACAGTTTAACCAACGCCTTTAATTCATGTAGATAAGATATTATACTGCAGGTAACTACAGAAACAGTACTCTTGCTTGACGCTGTACAACCAACAGATAACTGTCACTGGTGAAAAGGACCTAACCGAACTAAAACAAACTTGGCATTTTTTATTATCACTGTCAATAGCAAAGTTGATGTTTTGATACTCTGTATTTTTTTGAGTTTGTTTTCTCTATCATTCGCTGTAGCAACATTTTCTATAATGAATCTTTTTAGCCATCATGAGAATCCTTTTGGCATTTGAACCATCTGACATTCTTCACAAATGCTCCACTAATGTGGGTTTAAACATTTTGCAAGTCGACACTATCCTATTTTATGGTATATTTAAACTAAAAATGCTGCTTCGGAACAAGGGACAGCAGGGCGAGAGCAGTGCCACCAAATACGTGTGGTTTCATATATCCAGCTTTTCACTTGTCATGTACCATGAGGGAATTAAAGAGCTGTAACAGTGTGTGTAAGAAGCTGTAATACCTGAGTGATACCTGCACCTAAATATACAAAAATGGTTGAATTGAGAATAGTTTGTATCATCTGTTCCATTTTATTTCCCTTCCAATTTGTAAATCCATTCTGTGAGTTCAAATTGAGGAAACAAGGTGTGAATATTTTATTGGATATTCAGGTTTCTGATGTTTTGTCACAACTAATTCTTCACCCTTCTGAAGTAATTGCACACAGAAAGCTTGAAAGGGACACCAAAAGTTATTTGGTGTAACAACAAAAGTTAATTAACATTAACAGTTATTAATTGTACATTACACTGTGTAGACAAGCAATAAAATAAAACTGCATTTGAATCAGCTCTTATGTTCCGACAAAGGCTGCTGCTATTGTTTTTGTTAAAAGGTACACTGAGGAGTTTCTTTTGCCACTACTGATGCTGTGGAGCAGCACCTTGATGAGCAGGTTTTTAATATTTTTATTTCTGTGTTGCAAAAGCAGGCTGTACTTGCATGCCAAAAATATTTATATATATACTAAGTCTTATTTAGCTCCTATTGTTAATGTTTTTAGGACATTTGGGTTGCTAGCTTGGCCTGCATGTCAAATTGCCATCAAAATAATTTTTACCTGTCTAGCCATGTCTTCAAAATGAACGTTAAAAAGTGGCTTTGTGGCATCAGCTGAATTCACATAATTCTACATAATAACAGTTTGGTGTTGTAATGTGCCCTATAAAGGCAGCTGCGTGCCAATAAATTAGAAGAATTTATATTTTCACATTTATATTAATAGACGGCAGCTATTTTGAAAGGTTGGAAAGGCGTCCAAATATTTGTCTGCAAGCAGAAGAGAACACCTTCAATGTTCACTGGACAAGGCAGTTTGCATGGCAGATGCAAATTGTGACCGTTCCATCTAAAACCAAAGCTTTTTACTAAAATTAAACAGAAAAACATAGTTTAATATGTAATGGGCATGCACTGGTACTAACAAGTAACTACCGACACACTTTAGCTTCATTGATCACCTAATTCAAATTCAGCTGTCTGATGGCACACATTTCATCAGATACTAGTCCGTATACAGTTTCAAAACAGTCAGTCTCTTATGTCATTCTTTAAATATTTCTAACTCCAAGATGATGTAATTATGACAGATTTGCACATACCAATCAAGCAAATATTTCTCAGATATATATTTATTCTCCTTAATTATTAGTACAAGCTTATAGAATAATTTTTAACAGTAGCGTGGTCTAACTGTGGGACATAAGATTTTATATATATATATATATATATATATATATATATATATATATATGTTTATTTAATTATTATTTTTAATTTTTACGCCTCGTCACCATGTCTTTAAAACATCTTTTGATATCAAATTTGATGAAAACGTTGTTTGTATATTATAACTAGAATTGTACTATTCCACATGTACAATACGTCTACCAAACAAAAATGATAATAAGTGTTACATAATATTCATTTTCCTGTCATGTTATGGCCACACTGTTTTTTGTAATGGTCAACTTCTCAGTCTTCTTTGCTTGTACACAGTGTAGCGTAGTTCTGCAACACTCTCCGAAGCTGAGCACATCTCATTCATTGGCGGTGTGATCCTTAAATGTGTCAGAATGACTAGGAAGGAAAGCCGTCTTAGAGTCTTTACTATAATACACACTGTATTGAAACAGTGTTAAGGCTGCTTATTTAAAATCATGAAACAGGACAAAAGTTTCTGTTGCTGTAAAACTGCAAATATGATTTACACATCAAAACAGAAAACCCAGTGCACTATAAACAATGGTCTGATTTAGCCTGTTCCAGCTTTAATTAATGTTCATTTTTGCTCTGATAATTTCAAGTCTCAGTTTTGTGTTTTGGCACTGTAACTCAAAACCTCTTGCACAACCAATGCTTCATGGAATGACTGCAAGTGCCAGGGGTTAGGCTCACTAAATCCTAAAATTATTGCATGAACAGTGTCCCTCTATTGTGTAAAATTCTTCTTCAATAGGAGACCTAAATACATCAGTGGAGCGTGTAACTGTGTCTTGCACATTGAGACTGTACAGTAGCCACAATGGTCACAAACTGAGACCCAAAATTTGCAAGTGAGAAATATCTTGACAAATTGTCAAATGCATATTTGGATGTGTGTCTTTAGTCATTTATTTCAAATAATCTAATCTAACAATCTAAATCCAAAGCAATGATTGTATTGTCCACCCTGAATGCCAGCATGTGTCTCTGAGACCCAGTTAATTTTTGGAGATGAAGTTGATAAAGTCAAGATCATATTTTTAAGTAGGATTATTGCATTTGGGTGTTTTAATGGCAGAAAGCTGTACTTCATGAGTAAAACCTTCAAGGCAGTGCTGGCAGTGCAGCGTACAATTCAGGGAGAAGGCCCTCTTTTTGTGTGGTTACCACTCCACGTGGGCAGGCAGGGGTAAATAATACACTTAACTAACCCCCTGTCCAGACAAGAACAGAGAAGCAGGCTGCAGAGAGAACGGTTGGAAGGGAGAGCAATGAAACGCAGAGCAGCTCTCAGCTGTCACGTTCACTTGCTGTAAAGCCATGTGGAATGATATAACATTGACGTCACAACCCAGTGACGTACCACAGGGTGATTGCAAAGAAGAAAAGAAAAAAAAAATGCCAAGTCTTATTAATCGCCCTGTAGAATATATTGTCTGCCTCCAGCAGTGATGAGAAAGAAAAATTGTCCGTCTTCAGACGCTGTGCAATAGAACGAATCTTTAGGAGAAAAGAAATGCCACGGAGAAATCACTCTTCTTATTCATCCAGACATCAAACAAAGCTATTGAAGTATTTCAAAATAATATATATTTTTTAATTTAATTGACTTTGTTGTTGTTGTTGTTGTTGTTGTTGCTGAACCTCAATGTAAGACTGACACGATCAGCACAGTGGTGTACATATACTGAACTAGTTGTAATGTGTACTTTGATTGGACAAATCCTGCTCCATCAGTGTTATACAGACAAGTACAGCCAAAGTAATTAGTGTTAAATCTAATAGTAGATTTTTGGTTTAAAATTTAATAATAGATTTGTGACTTAGAAAAATAATAATATGGTTGTTGTTTTTTGTTAGTGGTCTAATGAGATAAAATCATGTCCAAATGATATTGTACCGAATGTAGTGTTGTTACTGTTACATCCTCAGCCTCTTTATCTGTATTATCTGTGGAGATGAAAGCCTCTGTGCGTTCAGTAAAACTGTCTGCTAGCTCATTTGCCTTTGGTTCACTGTCTGAAAAACACGTGGGAAATTCAAGATGAGTTGTATGTGCTGAAACAAGCACTCAGTTTTATTTTCCAGTACACAATAAATCCTTCACATGCTGAATGCTGGTTATGGCATATATATATATATATATATATATATATATATATATATATATATATATATATATATATATATATATATATATATATATATATATATATATATATATATATATATATCTTCCTTTTAAATAAATAAATGTATAAAGGATAATCAAACTAAACCTTGATGCTAGGAACACCACAATCTTCTATTAGTGCTTCAAAAAAACAAATTTAGATGAGATAAGTATAGTATATTAGTATAATAACCTTTTGAGCTCAACCTTTTTTTCCTTTGTTCTTTTTATACATTTTATATCACTTTAGTTGAAATAGACTGCAGCTTCTAAGAACTGTGCTCACAGAGAAAAAGTGCATTGCCTTGAAATAAAGACCATTAAATGTTATCTGCAGTTAAATGTGATGTGTGTTTGTTTTTATTCATTTTAAGGAGACTTAAATCTTGATATGATGAGTGTTGTGCACAATGTCTCTCAGAGCCATGTGAAAATAACACGGCCGGAGAGTATAAAGTCTTAGTCTGCATCTACAGTTTAATTTATAATCCAGATATTATATAAATATGGCCTTCTTTAGTGAGAGTGTTGTTAATGTGTCTTAGAGCTGATTATTATAATCTAATTTTATTTGATGAAATGGGAAGCGGAGCTGTTGTTTGACTGAAGAGAGTGACGTGTGAAGTTAGCCACCGTGTTTAGGAGCTTGTGTAACAGTTGAGATATGAAACCAAGATGTTCTAATTCATTGCTTAGCAACTCGTCATCAATGCCACAGGTAGCTTTGATAACATTTTATAAATGCCAGATCAAGAGCTGAATCAGCATTTGTAAATGTTGCCTGTATCATTTTATTTTTTGGGAATTGTACTGATTTAATATGTGGTTTGTTGTTTTTGGATCCAGATGGGCTTCTGTGAATTATATTCTCATTCTACTTTCTATAAATGTTTCATCGGCAGCAGCAGGACAAGTAGAAAGGGTTAAGTTGAGTGAGGTACTGTGTGTTTGGCTGACTGCAGAGTGAAACAGGATGCAGCGGCTGCATTGTCAGCCTGCTGGTGTGAGTGCAAACAGATGAGGAAATGCTGGAGCGGGTACTCCAAAACTCGGGTTACCCTGGAAACGGTTTGCGTCATGATCCCCAGCAATTAGCTTGCTGCTCTTTAGTTTTCATGATAGGTCTACCAGAGCTAAGCCTAATGACTTTAGTGTCTGAAGAGACACCTTCAAATGAGGGCTCACCAAATATTATTGTTCATGTCTTTGCCATTATTATTATTATTATTATTATTATTATTATTATTATTATTGTATGACAATATTGGGATTATGGCTTGTTTGATGCTCTGTTTTGCGTATAAAGAGCTGTGCAGCGTGTCTTATTGTTCTCCAATGAGCCTTGATGTGATCTCCTAACCTCGTCGATCTGCTTGTATTATTGTCTGCACAAAGCTCATCCGTGGCTGTGTTTGTGTATCGCTGAGGCCCAGAATGTTGGACTGGAGAGGAGGATGCCAAGCCACTGCCATCAACTAAGTTGGGGCTAATTAGAGCTTCTTTTTTTTCTACTGCAACCATTGTATCAGCTTCTCATACTTTGTCTGTTTTCACTACTTGAAAAATTAGCAAATGGGAAATGGCTTGATAAGATAAGTAATAACAAAATGTTCCCCACGCTGCTGGTTTTATTTGCAACACAATCAAGTTTTTTAGCTTGAGGAGTTTCTGAGAGTTTTTCTGCACAGCTCGTTTCAAAGGATTTTGATCACTCCACAAGAGACTCAACAATGCAAACATTTCAGGTGGCTGAGCTTTTTAGTTCAGGATGAGGTTGTTGAACCTTGCATGTGTTGACTGTTTGCTCAGTGCAGTGACAGGGTGAGAGTATAGGGAGACAGAGCTTGGGTATGTTTGGTCCAGGGGTCATATGGTTAAATTAGACTGCTATGACATAGATGGTGTGCACCCATGCGTAAATTGTTGCTGTGGGAATTAAAGCATGAGGGGAGGGATGTAGTAAAATCAAGTTGTATTTAAGTAAGTACATACCATAGGTTTTACTGACTGTTAATAGTCTCCAGACAACTTTATTATATAACATCTTTTCCTTCACTATTCTGAAAGCTTTATGTAATCATGTGATGGGATGGTCAGACAAGCATGATTCCAACATTTTTTTTGTTGGACTGAAAATGCTTACAATAATGTTGTTGTTTTTTTTTTTTTTTCATCCATTGCAATTTCATTTAAACATTACACAGGAATCTCACCAAAATTGTAGTCACTTTCTTTCTCCCTCCCTCCCTCCCTCCTCCCTCCCTCGTTTTATTCTCTCAATCTCTGTCTCTCATTCTCTCTGAATTTCTTTCTGTCTTTCTCTGTGCGTCTCTTTTGAAAACGGTGTCAGCACTGCTGCTTTTACACCAAAAGGCTGTTGCTAAGTGACGGTTGACGTCAGCCGCAGCTACAGAGGAGGGCTTGTGTGTGTTTAGCAGCTGAGGGCAGATCCCACTGAAAAGGGCAAAACTGAGAAGCTCTATTAGTCACTGCAATGAAAACCCTAACTTCAACCAACAGGATCGCCATTTCCAAAACTGCACAATTTATTCTGAGTGACTTATGGTAAAAGTAAATGTTTCAAAGTGTAATGGTGAGGTTTAAGCATAAACATTTTTGGAGAAACTGCTCCCAGCCAGTCCCCACCCCCTTTTCTTCACTTTTTCTTTAGTCTGTCACTGTCTCCTTTTCTTTCTTGCTCTAACCCTTGTCCGCCCCTCCCCCAAAACACAAGTGTGCACGCACACACACACACACACACACAGACTCAAATGCCTGACACCCCCCACCCTCCCCCTCACATAATGTAAGTGAGATTTTGTAGATAGATTTTGTGTCTGACAAAAGTCTCTGACTCTGAGCTCCAGTGTGATATCTCCCCCATCCAGCCAAGGTTGCTCTGGATCTGCTCGCCATTGTTCAGTTTAATCAATTCCCGTGGACCTGTATCATCCCCCTCACCCCTCCGCCCTGCCTTTCTCTCTCCTGTTGCACACAAAATTGGACACGTTAGAGTGGACCAAACAAAAAGCTTATCTACATTTCAAGTTAAATAATAGTGTGCTTCATCTGTTCACAACTCATTATTGTTTTTAGTTTTCACTTTGCAAGAGTTACTTGTTTTGTAAGCTTCAAAGCTACAATACCGAAAACAAAATAATTTGCTTATGCTTGCTTGACACACACAAGACAGTGTCTTGGTTTTTTCTGTGAGAAAAGTTAGAGAGCAATGACGAAATAATGTACCCGACGGTGATCATGTCTGCTGCGTCTGTCCTCCGAAGACTGTGATGTAAGATTTTGTGGCTGATCCAGTCTGCTGCTGAAGATAAACGAGCACCAGTAGATACTGGTGGGTCTATTTGCAGAGATAAGTGTTTGCAGCAGTCATATGGAGCTCACTGATGGTAGAGTGAGCGGAGCGGAGGGCACAGGGTTTTAAACGCACACCCTCCCTGCAGCGAAAGGCCCTAACTAAGGAGATTGTCCGCCGTTGGTCTGATGTGCTGTTCAGATAGAATCAAAGCAGTGGCCTGCCCAAATTTGTTATTGCTCCCTGGAAAAGCCTCCTTGACAATGATGTGCTCAAATTAATTTTTGAGGAATGATATTCAGGAATCAAGCCCTGATTGGCAGTGGTTTAGTAACCAAAGAGAGTTTTCTTCAAGCAGAAGACCAGTATACACTAGTGAAACTGTTACAAATGTTGACGCAAGCCAATTATATCTTTTTTTATTTCATAAAGATACACTGTATTAATGTATTTGTACACTATAAAATCTTTACAGAGTTGTATCTTACTTATAATGATAATGACAGTCCGCAGTGCATTGGATTGTATGCTGCTATGTGAAACTCCTTTTGTCCTTATCTGTCCCAACCCTAGCTGTATCACAGGATCACTGGGGTCAACAGTGGACCTGATGTCACATATCAACAGCAGGCGCCCTGGCATGGCACCATAGACACGGGGCATTAGACACCCGGTGCTCGGCTGCAGACAGAAGTTGTTGGCAGGGGGTAGGCATGGATTAAAGATGCAGTATTTGCGTTGTAAGATGAACTCTACCGGCCATATTGATCATATAGGAAAGTTTTGTGTTACTGTTGCTAAGTAAAAGAAATGCACACATCTTTTGTTGGTGGTATGTACAAGTAGCAAAAACAGACTTAAAGTAAATTAAGGAACGCAAAAGATGCTAAATGCATTTTACATTTTTCTAGGCCAGCTAGTTGGTTAGCAGTTGTTTCTTTTCTGCTTTCTTTATCTTTATCTATTTTTTCAGTTCACAAAATGAGACTCCTAATGGACTATAAGCTTATTATATTTTTTCCATTTGTGGGAACAAAATACTTGTTGTATGCAATTGTAGTTATTTTGCACAGGTATTTGGGCTGAACGATCACTGCAACGTTGGCCTTAAAAGACGTGTAAATACAGCTTGGCATAAATGTGCAAATCTTGTAATCACAATACATTTTAATTCACTTAAACCCAGTGATCTGAAAGAATATTGATACAGTGGAGTATAACTGGACTCAGTGGTAATAATGACACCAAAGATCATGCAACAAAAAATAAGAAATTATCCTCGCATGCAGATACAAATGCTCTTGCCTGCTGTCACAACCACATTAAGGTACAGAGACCAATTTATCATGGTATGCTTAAAAGACACTCATAATCATCATACATTTCACCTAGTAATAAGAAACGCTTGATCTCATGTGCCAGACATGGGGTAAAGCATCAATATGTAATCTAACTAATCACCTTTAATTGCTTGTTGAAGCAAAGATTACTAAAGCTAAAAAAATACTGTGCAGCCCTCAAGCTAAACCTATTTTAGAGGTAGTCTGTTAAGCCATGTATACAGTGAAGATAATTTATCATGTTTTGGACACATTAATAGGCTGTCCATGCAGATAATGCAGTGAATCTAACTGTTTGCATGTCATGGAGCAACAGAGCAGTTAGAGAAACAAGTTAAAGGTCACATTCAGGAGGACGTTCAGGCAACACTACTCTCCAAAACAAACTGCAATGAAATGTTTTGTGGATGTCCGTAAGTCAATATTATATACACAATACTGTAGCTAAATGATTTGTCCATCCAGTGTGTCCGATGCTTCATTACTATAAACTACATGTAAATGTCACAATTCACATTTCTGGAAAAATATATTTAAAAAAATCTTTTAGAAAATAGAATTTAACGGGAGTATGCAGACTGTTATTTCACAAAGTGGAATGACATAGTATGAGACAAAATATATTGTTGAATATATTGTGGGATATGTGCAAATGCCACGTTTCTTGAAGAGGTCTCTTTAAACAAATTCTCATTTTCTAGCTCTCTCTTTAGGCTACTTCATTCTTCAACTTGGCAATCATTTACTATATTTGCTTTAGGTACTGTATTTATGAATGGGAGTGCCCTTTTTCAGCAATGCCACAATGTCTTTATTCCTAGAAGTTTAAAGCTTTGTCCGAATAAGGATTGTATACTACACAAATCTTGGTAAACTACGTACATGTTGGCCTCACCTTTTGCTTTCATTAACTCTGTTTAGTAAACCTACCTCATGGTTTGTTTGTGTGACTCTGACTCATCTGACAGTCAGCCAGTGTTCCAGTATTTATGCCATGTGGCATCTGTCTCAGGTGATGTCAGCAGAGCATTGCCGAGCTCTAAGTTTATACTTACAGACGTAAAATGCTGATCTCTGGTGGTTTCAGCATTATGTTCTGACCCGCACTCTGCCAGCACTGCCTGCTGAGTCTGCTCGTTCTTAAGATGGGATATTGAGGGCAGAGTAACTGAAGACCCCAGTCAATCTGAAAGAGCCTGTTTAAACTGTAAACTGTGTGATGCAATTGTAAGGAAGTTTAGATTTGTCACTTCAAAAAGACTGCAATTTTTCTAATATTAGTGAACTTTATTACATCACTTTCTGCCTTCATTTGTTTTTAATTACATTAGTGTGCACATTTAGTCCACTACTCAATTAAATGTTGATACTTGTACTAGTTAGCACCAGAAATACTTAATATAGAAATACTAATACTAATAATACTACTACTACTACTACTACTACTACTACTACTACTACTACTACTAATAATAATAATAATAATAATAATAATAATAATAATAATAATAATAATTATTATTATTATTATTATTATTAGAGGACCATGCCGCCTTGTCCTTCCCATTGGTCTTCAGTCCTGTCTCCACCTGCTTTTACCGAAATTGCGGCTGGGTTTAGTAATCAGTCCGGTTCCTCCTGTTCCACTGGATTGGACAGCAGTACACTGAAACTAGTTCACTAACTAGCTAGCCAGCTAACACATATGCTACAGACTAAAGCTAGCCACCTAGTGTGCAATGAATTAACAACACAGGCTTACGCCAGCTAGCTCAATGAATCAAGCTTGCACGCTACGCTATGGAATAAGCAATGCCTCTTTGACCACAGTCCCCGCTGGCTTTTCATCAAATATTAACGATGGACCCATATGGTTACACCCCATACCACGTTCTTAACCAGGAGATCGGAGCAGACACTGGGGGATATATTGATTCCAGTGGCATTTAAAAATGTCTTTGGTAATTGTAAAATGTGATTAACGATTTAAAATGGCTCTTAAAATACGCACAATATCTTTCAGATAGTCAGTAGAAAGGCCAGCATTCCATCCTAAAACTGCAGAGCGGGTAATATTTACACGCTGCCAGAACAGAGTCAGTACAAAATATGGCATTTCTTTAAGCAATTAAGTTATTAATTTTTTTTTTTAAACGAATACTACTAAAACACACACACACAGGGTGTGACTATGCTATCAGTGCCTGCTCCAGTTGTAGACACTTCCGTCCCGTATTGGTTGAGCCGAAACAAAAGAATATAAATATTTATAATTACTTTAGCTAGTTAGTGCAGTAGGCTAACGTTAGAAACTGCTTCACGGGTTACTTCTAACTAGGATCTTTTTTCATTTTCAGTAGACTTGACTACTGTAACGGGGTCTTTACAGGTCTCCCTAAAAAATCAATCAGACAGCTGCAGCTGATTCAGAACGCTGCTGCTCGAGTCCTCACTAAGACCAAGAGACTGGATCACATCACTCCAGTTCTGAAGTCCTTACACTGGCTTCCTGTGCCCCAAAGAATTGATTTCAAAATACTTTTGCTAGTTTAGAAATCACTAAACGGTTTAGGGCCAAAATACATTTCTGATCTGCTAGTGCACTATGACCCCCCCAGACCTCTAAGGTCATCTGGGACAGGTCTGTTTTCTGTCCCCAGAGTAGGAACTAAACAGGGGGAAGCAGCTTTCAGTTTCTATGCTCCTCATTTCTGGAACAAACTTCCAGAAAACTGCAGATCCGCTGCTACTCTGTTCTTTTAAATCAAGGCTGAAGACATTTCTTTTTGATGTTGCCTTTCTTTAAGTTATGCTCATTTCTTTAATGTTTAATTTCTTACTCTGCACTGTAACTTTTATTCCTGTGTTTTTTCTGTTTTTATTTTTTATTTGTAACTGTTTCTTCTGTGTTTTATCTGTTTTTTTTTTTTTTATTGTTTTTGTGTAAAGCACTTTGAATTGCCCTGTTGCTGAAATGTGCTATACAAATACAGCTGCCTTTCCTTGCCTAGGATGTGTAACTGGACTGTAACTGAGACACCTGTCTGTTAGCATCTGAGGGCAGCTGCGCTGCAATGATACGGGCGAGCTGGGCGCTCCTCATCATCGGAAGAAGATTCCTTCATCTGATCTAAATGACTGGTCATTGATCACCTCCCTGATAAGATTCTCCATCACTCATGTCCACATCTAGGTTGCTCTAGCTTGTGATAGGAAAATACTAAAAGAATGCTGCTGAGAGCAGCAATATACAGCGACGGTTTTTGGTCGAAATGATCATATTTTCATTTCCTTTTATACCACACCCCCCATAACTCACTAGATGATTTAATAAACCCATTTTAGGAAAAGTCATGGACTGAGAAATGAAGGGGTTTTTAAATAACAGATTGACATGCATTTAAAAATGCCAGGCAGGTACATTTTATTAGCTTCTAGTGTTAACCTTATTGATTACAAATTGCTCAATTTGCATTGAGTGTTTTCTTACTTAGACTAGGTCCCCTGACATGGTGCTCTTTGGAACTGCCACTTTGCTCATTTGAAAGCCATGATGTCTCTCTCTCATGGGTGAGCCAAATTCTCTAGGCGGGCAAAGCAGAGAAAGGGGAGGTAACCTTGCCCCTTATGACCTCATAAGGAGCAAGATTCCAGATCAGCCCATCTGAGCTTTATCTCAAAGGCAGAGCATGATACCCAGGGCTCGATTTACACCAATCGCCATTTCTAGCCACTGGGGGACCATAGGCAGGCTGGGGGGGACACATATTAACATTAAACCTCATAAAGTGAAATTTTCATACCATGGGATCTTTAAACATCAGGGAAATTAGTTGTTAGGAGCATCTATACTGTTTTCTATGATCTTGTTTTATAGAGATTGTTGGACAGATTTACAGCATCACTTTATAGAATTCATTTGTTGGTCAATACTTCTTGACTCATCTTCCTTCCTGTGTTTTTGATTCATAAAACTTGCGTCTTCACTTTCTCTTTTCTAACAGCAGCTTCTCCATGTTTGTTTCTTAGAGCATAGTGGCCTCCTGGCAGGATGACAGTCTCACTTTATCATGTGTGCACTAAAACACCAGGGACTACACAATGTGAAACACCAAAACACTCCACCCCAGTACCAAGCCAGGGTGGATTATTCTCATGAAACTTTAACTTATTTTTAAAAGACATTTTTGGCCTCTTACGCTACTGTAGGCTTTAGTCCCTGACGTGTTATAGTGTTGCAACTATCACCATGGGGTTGCTGTGTGCTCACACATTGTAGTACAAAGCATTCAGTAGTCCATTGTCTGGCCATACCAAGGGAAGTGGATTGTTGCACACTTAGGGGCATTTGCCTCCCACTGAAGAAGGGCGTTTTGCCCATAACATCTGCGTCGAATAGAATGACAGAACTGGAGTATGGTCATTGCCTTCTTGAATTTATGGACACTAGAGGGCAGAAGAAATCCAAAACCAGAAAACTAGCTTACAGACACACAGCTTTGTCATATCATGGCCTTCTGCCGGTTAATATATTAGCAAACAGTTGCCTACTTGCACATCCGGCAGCCATAAAGCAACATTATTAACTCAGTTGGGTCATGTTTTCTCGGTATCTGAGGAATGTAAGTCCAAAATTCACTTTTCTTTTTTCTCTGGTTTGGCCTCCGCTAACGCCTGAGATAAATGTGTGCGTATTTGGGTCACTACGTATTTTACTTTCTTCCCCCGCTAGTTGCTAACTTTGTCTCTCTGCTGTCAGGCAGGTAACGTTCAGGAGTTTTAGTCAGAGCATTTTGGTTGCTACTGCTAGAACCGGCAGTTGATGAGAGCGGGGAACTGAACGGACTGAACCATACATTATATACACGACTGTAAAACCAAAATATTGACTTAAAAAGAGGCTAAAAGGTTTCATGGAGCTGTAGAGCTTAGTAATAATTCTCTCTGGGTTTGCGTGTGTGTGAATGTATTGATTTATAGCACTTATTTTATGATCTTCTGTCACTTAGCAAAGTTTCTGTAGACTATCAGACCTTGTAAAAATAAGATCCAGCTACAATTGCCAGACGGAAAAACCTTTGTAGCTGTACCCCGTACAGGAAGAGCCCAGTATGATGCTGACCTTTCTCTCTGTGATCAAACCCAGGCCTTCACACCACCATCAAGAGAGCAGGGAAGGACAGGCTGCAACTTGCCCTTTGTTGCTATGTAGCACACAAACAGACTCACTATGAATTTGCCTAGAAGAGTGTATTGAATTTGGTTAAATTAGCCTAACCCTATCCCTCATACTGTATAGCCATAAGTTATTTAAGTGTGTTCTCAAATAACTTTAAACCCAATTAGACTGACAGATGTTGTGGCACTCCAGAGCGGCCCGTTCTATATTGATTTTGACTTTTAACTTTCAACGTACAACTGTAAGCTTCTTAAAGTTTTTCTTTTAATTCAACCCCCCACCCCCTTTTATCACAGGTTAATATTTGTGAATCTGATACATAAAGTAGAAAAAAGAAGCTGACTACAGCTAGCGTTGATCACCTGCTTGTAAATGATTTACTCAACACACAATTTCTGTTGTGGCGTCTCTTCTTTCTGTTCTTTGTGTCTGTCTCACTCTCTCTACTTCCCTGTTAACTCCTCCTCCCACTGCTCGGCTCTGATGGATGGCGTTTTTGTTCACATGCTTGTTATTGGCCAGAGCTCCAGGGCTCAGGCGTTAGGTTGTGTTTATGAGAGGAGCCTGCACTGATTCCATGATAAAACCAGATGTTCCCTTACAAGGCTTCGAGCCTCCCTCATGTAGCTCCATGTCCATATCAGGTATAACCTTCCTGTTGTACTCAGGCCTCCCAGCCTCCAAACTATAGCTCGGTCTTGGGCTCCGCAGTGGTCAAAAAAGGATGCGTGTGAAGGAAATACTTGACGTGTATGCGCTTTGATGGAAGGAAACAATTTAAGTTAGAATATGGACCATTTCTTTTTGTCAAAATACCTGTCAGAATAGAAAAAAAGTACAACAGAAAATTGCAAAACATTCCAAGCATTTAAACAATTAACGTCACAGTTTGTGTGTTTTTCTGTAACATAATGTATTTTTTAATTTACATATTAGAGGAAAGTGTAGCTTATTCTTACATTTGAGACATTGGAGCCACAGTGTGTGCAGCATGTTTGCTTGATGAATGACTTAACCAATCAATCCATTTTCAAAATTGTTGCCCATTAATTTTCTCTTAATCCACTAATCGCTTCAGCACTGAATTATAAATGACTGAACAGCTTCATGTGTGTCCTATCAGCATGTCCACAATCTTCCTGCCTGTCTTTTTCTATCAAGGCTCAGTACATGTGACAGTTAACATACTAAACGTTTTCAAGAATTAGAACATAATGTGAATTGTCGTTTAATTACTGATATCAGATCTGATCCATGATGACATACTGAAGGCCTATCAGATGCTAAAACACCACGCAGAAGGTTATTATATTATAAGGAAGAGTTTTACAACTCTGGAAAATTATTACAGTGGCATAATTTAATCTCAGTTATGGTGATTGTGCCATACACGCCACAGCTATGCTGTTCACATTACAGAGTAATCTACCTGGAATGTGCACTTGCACACATTTGATTTGCCATTTAGTGTGTTGCTGTATGACGATGTTTTGCATAGTTGATACAGGGTCAACGTTTTCAACGGACTACCCTGTGTTTTTGTGCCAGAGTCCAGAGCGGTCCCATTTGAAGAAATGCGTAGGCTGTAGTTTTTGACCTAGCACTATTGCCGGTCTAAACACGGCATTAGATTTTTGGGGAGTTAAAATAAATCTTGATTGTCAATCCCTGCAAGATCCTATATGCTTGCCAGTACTCAAACTCATTGAGTAAGATGGTAAACATACATAAAATGTATGGTTATAAAATCTATGCCTAATCAAAAAGTCATGCACTCAAACATTTATATAACACCTTCACGTGTGCAGGATGTCTTGGACAGTAAAGCCATCTGATCCAGGGCTGCCTGGGCACAGTATCAATAGAAACATTGGCACTGAGATCACCTTTGTCCCTTGGCATAGCTGTCATAGTACTAACTTCAAACAGATGTTGGAAACCAAACTTGCGTTGATCTACTGTAGAGGAAAATACAGGTGTTACAGTAAGTAAAGGAAACAAAACAGATGTTCCAATCAGAGATGGTTACTTATCGTACCTTAATAAGCAGTTGCTTAAATGTTATTTTATGACACAAAGCCCTCATCACACTCTGATTGTACTCTCTGTGCGTCACAAGGTCAATGGTCCTTTTAATAATTACTTGTGTTAACACTGGGTGGACCTGGGATATTTATATGAACCTGTAGATCAGCAAATCAATGTCAGCAGAAAGGTCTTTGAGTAAGTACTATTCAGAGTATTTACTCTTGGGCTCTCTGCCACCACTCTCCAAAGGTCATACATGCCTATATTCTTGCCAATCTTTTGTGATAGCAATGAATTGTGCGTTCCAGCTCAACAGAAAATCTAAGCTGAGATAATACGTAACCTGCATACATAGCCTGTACTGCAGACTGCTATTTATAGGCTCATGATTTACTGAATGGTTTCCAGTAAATGTGGGGCTAAAGTCATGCATGGATTAAATTCCTTTATCTGGAATATGTTTTGTTATGTAAAATTGTCATCCTAAGATTTTCTCCTTTTGGCTCAATTTTCAGGATTATTTTAAGGCCAGTCTTTTTGCAGTCACCAACTTGAATTGTTTTAGGTCTGTTGTCTTGGCCAGGACTCCTGTGTAAAATAGATTCTGAATTTCAATCAGAATAGTCCAGATAGAATAAAAAAATAAAAACAGGTGTAATTTATTATTTGAATAACTTTTAATAATCTGCACTCTGTTAATGAGTAATTTTTTTTTTTTAAATATGTGTGCGCAGTGAAGAATGTATTGTGTGACAAGTCTTCCATGAACAGTTAAGTAAATATCTAGAGCATATCTAACCTGCAGCTTAGTTCTGTAAGTGAATACAGTATAGGGGACACAGTTTCAAACACTATGTCCAAACAAATCCTTAGTATATGCAACCTGTCTTCTAGCAGTTTATGAGATTACATTTTTCAAATTTTCTGTCATATCTGCTTTACTAGATGGCACACAGGGGGATTATATTGAAAAGGAAAAGATGCATGGTGTCGGTCAGGTTCAAATACAACTTCATCTGGTTTTCTTTTTATGATTTTGTCGGTCTTTAAACACTGCACGTAGTGTGCAGGCTGTATTTTGCCAGCATTGGCTCAATGAGTTTGGCTGTTGAGTACAATCAAAACGTTACAGACCATTTGAGAATGAAAAATACCGTTGTGGGAAAAAGTTTATCATTGATCTACTAGGGCTGACCTTATTCAGATTGAGGCAATATGCATTGACTCATACAAAGTGACAGTTAAACTGAGAATTCTGTCTCTTCACTACACAACACCTTGTCATTCATCGCTTTATCTTCTATCTAACAATAAAAAGAAAGTATTTCTGTAATTTTTGCTATTATAATACTGCTGTATAATTCTATAATGGCATTTATATTTTCTTTAAAACAAATAATATGGCTGGTAACAGAATAAGTTATAATTAACAAAAATGTTTGCTGTCAATAACTAAGATTTTTAGATCATTTATTATATGCAAACTACATTTAAAATTGCATTTTTTATTTTAGTAAATTTTTAGTTAAAATATTATATAATTTTCAAAATAAAGGTTGCGTAACAGTACGTCAATCATGCTAATGAATATAATTATTTTTCTTCAGCAGATGTCTTATTTACAACACAATGGAACTAGCAAAGCAGCTTTGTGTTTATATGTGCGGGCGGGATTTATTCAGTTTGGGAAATCGCATGGTCTCTACAAAGCTACAGCTCAAATTGTCAGCATCAGAGAGGGACTCATCTGCTAGCGATGAGGGGCCTGGACTGAGAGAGCTACATGAAGCTACATAGGAAAAATATGCACCAAACAAACCAATTTGAAATTTTGCTGTTTTCGTGAATACAAAAGTTGGGTGACCCACCTCCTAGACTGACAAAATTTGGATGACCTTCCCCTCAACAAAGAATAAATAGACATAACCCTACCCTATTTTCCTCCGGTGGTCCATTCCATAAATACCGAACGGTCCCTTATTTTACAAAATAATTAAAATAAATAATGTTTAATATGGGGTGACCATATTTTGATTTCCAAAAAAGAGGACACTCAGCCGGCCTCAAAATGCAAATTTGCTGCAATGCAGAGCTGCCTGCAAGGCAGCCTCTCAGGAATTACATCACTCAACAAAGTACAGTAGTATTGTGTGCAAAGCTCCAGTCAATTTAAGTACACGCTTATAATGGTCCCGTGAAAAACAGGGAAAACTCCGGACGCCCCGGACAGGACGTAAAAAGTTGACATGTCTGGGCAAAAGAGGACGTTTGGTCACCCTATTTAATGCGACGCTGAGAACTTCTTAAAATGGGGTTTTCTTCTTTGAGCGAATTATCAATTTTATATCTAAATTAACATTGTAAGCTTTGGCGAAATGGTTTGACAAAAATATTTTTCTTGGCTGTTTTCTTGTCAGTACTGTCTATTTAAATCAGCCTGTGTAACATTTGCTAAACAGTGGCCACTGTAGCCATTTGGCAATAACAGAATAGTGCTATATGGTTGCACAAGTGAGACATAAAATTAACTAACTAACTCAGTAATGTCAATTACATAACACTGTCTAGATCTAAAGTTTGCTAACATTAGCTACCATAAGCTCCTGGTCATACCAGACCATGTAAGCATGTAGCTGCAAACCTTTGAGTACTGAATTGACTAATGGTGTGTTTTGTTGCCTAAATTTTAACATTTAATTCATAAGGGACTGTCTATTTCTTCTGTCAAAACTGCAGGTGTGTACTGACCAGCCCTGTTTCATCCTTATCCACAACCAGCACACCTGAATTAATTTCATACAGAAAAAAAAGTTATTTAAAATGCAATGGTGTTGCATTCTTTTCCTGAATTTGCTTCTGTAAACTCATTGGTAATGACAGTGCTTTGCTGACATACATCAGGGTCAGTCTCAAAAATATTTTTTGTCATCATCTGCGTTAACCATCTTGCACATAGCGTCTCAAACTTTTGTTGTGGTAGGGTTTTTTCCCCCTTTAACAATGCTTTCTTTTTTAAGAACTACAGTAGAAGTTGCTGACAATCGTATTGCCTTGTTGCCTGTTCCACGTAATTATCTTTTGAAGCCTTTTCGCATGGCAAGGGAAAACACAAATGGTTGAGTAAAATGAATAGGTGAGTATAAAAGGATCAGTCCATTTGCCTCACACTGACTAAATATGTGGGGAAATGCAGATATTCTGTAGCTTAGTGCAAAACTTGCTGTTGACTTAAATGTTCTTATATTTTCTGTTTCAATGAAAATAGCTTAGATGAAAAGTTGGAACATAATGAAAAGTTCAAAAGCTTAAGTGAAAAAGTAATCATCTTTGACCAACCAGTATAGCTCTTACCTATCTAGTCATTTATCTATAATGTTTTTTCCTGCATCTCTTTCTGGAGGATGCTTAAGTGATCCCAGGTCAAAGGAGATGCAGTAAATCTGACAATGTGGAAGATCTGCTGGGACCTTTAAGTATCTCCCGAGGCTTTCTCTTGAAACGAGGACACACCTGCAGCCTTAGAGCAACATGTGGGATGACTTGTCTTGCCTTCCTTTCCTGAGCCTCCAAATGTTTTCACCATATCCTCCTCAAACTCATCCCACACCCATGCTTCTGCAAATTATAGCGAATGTAGCCTTTTAGGACCCTGTGCCTGTTTATCTTTAATGGTTCTCCACAATGATAGAAACCAACTATGATGGCCATATATACTGTATGTCTGATAAAACCACACCACTTCCACGTCCCTTGGACTTGTCCAGTTTTGTGGCCTTGGCAAAATAACAATATTGGGAAGGAGCACCATCAAACAAAGAATTTGTCCTGCTACTGCTAAAATGGCTCATGTTGCAAAGGCGCAACTCATTCACTCAGTTTTTCTGTCAGCCTTGTTCTGGTCCATCTGCAGTTTTCTGAGAAAAGAAAAAACACACACAGAAAGCAGACAGCAACTGCTATCTTCTCGCTTCAAAGGAATTAGTGGGTGTGTGTCTATAGGTTGGGTGCTGTACATCTCCAGACGCCGTAGTAAAACCACATGATATGCACCTGAAATAGAGGATGAGAGGACTGTGTAGGGCACTCATTCTGCTGCAACAGACTCTGAACTTTGCTGACGTAAACCGGACAGGCTTGGTTGTTGAATTCAATGTTGTGGCTTAATTGTTTGGTTTTGTTCAAAATCCTTCTAGACCTGGTTTAGTGTTATATTTGCAGCTAGCTTTTTATGTACTAGTCTTGAGGTCAAATGTTTTTGCTAGTTTTAGTAAAATTAATTTAACCAAATTAATATGAGCTTGCTCTCGTAGCACATCTGGGGACAAAACCTGACTGAATAAAAAAATAAATAAGCATATTTGTGTTAAATAGGTCAAATCTGGGACTCAACTAGTTTGTTATATTTAAATTATCTTTAATATCTAACTACTGAGAAACTACTGTCTACATCAACACAGCACAGAAAACCCTTTAACATAGAAAGTCTTCCACTAAAAGTACAACACTTGACCACAGTAGACTTCTTGGAATGCACTAAATATCACAAACTCATGAGTAGGTGATACATCAGAGTCAAAGATGTGCCCCACAAATAACAGTTACATACAAACTTTGTTCACTTTCTTAGACTTGAGGCTAGTGGGTGGTGCGTATGGAAAGCCATCTGTAGTGTAGCTCAACACGGAAAGTGGAATTCATTAATCCTTGGAAAACAACAACCATGGCTGTCTGGAGAGAGACAAAGGGAGGTTTAGGAAAGTTGTTTGACTCTAAGTTCCATTCTGACAAAGGTCAGGACATGAGCTCGAGGTGGGTGTGTCTACTTTGTGGATGAATGCATGTAGATGTACAGTTTCCAAAGCTTATTGTATTACAAGATAGCAATCATACATTTAGTTGTTTAGTGTACAGATGATAATAAGCATTCCGCCCCTATCTAATGTGCGATAATGCTGAGGTGTGAAGGCACATGAGGTGTGTGGCACATGAATAGATCAGTAAGGAAACAATAGCCCCTTTTCGAGCGCAAAAACCTTTCCCAGGGACTAGAAACCTTTTGAGGAACTTATTGCGTTTCGACCACAGGGACCAGGTTCTAAATTAAATTCTGTGGAAATTTTACCCCACAAAAATTAACTACTCTGGGTAGTACTTTCTGAAAGGCACTTTTGGGTTGATGTTTGTATGTATAACCGCCACGACTGCTTCAACTTGTGTTAATTGCAATTTCAAAATGTTTTCTTTGTTTGACAACATTCAAACAATTCAATTCAAAGTCAGGCTTTTTGGTCAGCTTCTCGACTCATTTTAAAAAAGACAGAGAGAAAATGAGACAGGTGGAGCGATTGAGCTGAGAGCCTGGCACGGGCAAGCGGACTAAGAGAGAGAGACAGCACTGTGGTGCTGTAAATAAGGTAGCCAGTGAATGAGGGAAACAAAATGTTATTTTCTGATTGTTTCATGGCTTACGTTCTAAAGCACAAATAAATAACCATCAAACACTTGGGTGCCTGGGTAGCTCAGTTGATAGAGCGAGTGCACATATATAGAGGTTTACTCCTCCACGCAGCGGGCCCAGGTTTGACTCCGACCTGCGGCCCTTTGCTGCATGTCATTTCCTCTCTCTCTCCACTCTCATGTCTTCTGCTGTCCTATCAAAATAAAGGCTGAAAATGCCCAAAAAATAATCTTAAGAAAACAACATCAAACACTCAACAAATGATGTGCTGTGGAGACACACTGCTGTGAATGTTACTTTGTTTTTAAATAAAACATAGGCAGCCATACTGAACTGCATTAGCTGTGAAGCGGAGCTATTGTTATTTCTGCGCCCATGTTATCTGTCCATCTACACCGGCTGGGGTCAGGTCACGAACATTTGCAGAATTTAGCTGACTGTTTTTGCTTGGGGTGGAGATGTGTTAACAATTTTATTTTTGTTTTCTTAATTTGTCAGATTTCTGCAAGCGCAGATTCCATGTGGCCCTGCTAATTAGCCCGATCTTCAAAGGTCTTTAGACTGCCGTGGAAACACCGATAACAATGGGCTCCTTTTAGTTTGCTAAAAAGATGTAGGTGAGTTGTTAGATGGGTGTTTCTAAAATGTAATCCAAATTATAAAAAAATATAACCGGAGCCAAAACTGTTTAAGTTACACCAGCGTTCCTTCTGTGCTGAGGTCGTGTGACATTAACTCATTGTTACTACATTGTTATTCTTTTGTATCATATGGAAACATGGTGTCAAGTAACCTAATGTCATATAGATTCTGCACACTAGTTGGATAGTTGCCTGGCTGCTAACCTGTACTACTTTGTGCTTTAAATCAACTTATCTTATAGTATCACACGTCATGTGATACTTGTATCAGGTAAAGAAGGCCTGTATAGATTAATCTTCAGACCTAGTACCTTTTAAACTGAATTACATTAGGCTTTATTAAAAATGTATGACAGAAGACAAACAGGCATCATTGTTCAGTTTAATAATAATTTAACAGTTGTAACACCCTTGGTTGATCATGAACAAAACCCCAACATGTGCCTTTTGTTAGAGAGGTAGAAAGTAACAAAACTCCCTTTCAAAATCTTTCAACTTTGTCTTACTAGAGGCAAACATCACAGAGTGTGTAAAACACGGTGTACATTCTAAGTGTTAGTGTTTCCTGTTAAACTTATTACTTCAAGAAACATCCATCTTCAGTATTTGATACCTGCTCTTTGCAACCATTCTCCACCGTCTCTTGCTTTCCTAAGGTTAACATTTCTCCACATCCAGTGTTTTCTTTACGTCAGCACACTGTCTCCTTATGACTGTTCACTGTACATTTTTCAGTGAAAATTCTGTGGTGACATGCCCAAAAGAAGCATCGGCCATAAATGGTTGTTTACCTATAGTGCAGAGGATGTAGCGTGTAGTGGGCAAAGGAATAGTGGCCAACAGTGGATTTGGTTCAAGCTGTCCATTTCTGTCTGTTGTGATATAAAGTTTTGCAGAATTATTTTGACAACCAGACTAACAAGACACTTTGGATGATTGGAATTTAATTTGAAATTTAACAATTTTAGGAAGCCATTTCATTGTTTGTGTTTGTTTTCTGAATTCACTGGGTTGGTGCAAAGTTGGACAAACGCCACTTAGTGTACAAAGAAACGTATCATGGGGCAGCTTCTAGCTCAACCAGTAAGTGCGTTCGCCCCTTGTGGGCCGAGTCCTGCGGCAGCGCAGGGTTTGAGTCTGACCTGTGGTCCTTTGCTATATGTCATCCCCCATCTCTCTCCCCCTTTCATGTCTATCCACTCACTAATAAAGGGAAAAGCCCCAAAAATAATCTTTAAAAAAGAAACATATCTTGTCATACTTAAGTACTTTAAAAGAAGACTACAAATTACACTAATAAGCGCTGGGTTTTTCAGGGTTTTACACCAGTCCAGTGAAGTGGTAGACGAGTGTGAAAGAGAGGGATGACATTTTGCACAAGCTCCTTTCCCTAGTCAAAGAATTTTACCATGGGCCTGCCAGGTTGCCCTGACAACACTGGTGACAGCCATAGGCGGACTAGCCATCTGGAGTACCATGAGTTTTCTCGTTGGCCCTGTTGACCTGTAGGCTGGTGGTGAGCCAAGCAGCACAGATGCAAAAAGATTTTTACAAGTCTTTGGTCCTGTGGATTGTCTTGCTGGTTATACTGGGAGGAATACTTTATCTCATCAAACCTTTCACAGACAACAACTTTGTCACTTTATCTACCAACTTTTTATTTAAACTACTCCGCAGGAAGTGACAGATTGCGTTTGATTGCGACAGTGACAGATTGTGACTTTGACAAAGCAACTGACCCAAAGTGTCACGCTAGCTACTTTTTAAGTAGTCTAATATATTTTAGTGAAACTAAAGTTACCAAAAATCTATCCATTGGGCTGCGAGATTTAAACAAAGAATATTAGCAATTATTTTAAAAATGATAACATACAGTATATAAATAATTACAAATGTGTCAGTTGTTAGTTGTGTTTGTCAAGATACATGTTTCAAACATTCAAATTGACATCATTTTAATAAATTCTATGAAGTTAATCTTTCAAGACATAACTATGCAGGGATAAGTGCTAATAGTGTCAACATGGCTTTTGAATTGACAGATAAAAGATGCACAGCAAAGAAAAATCTTCTTGAGTTTATACTGAGTCTAGCACTAATCATTTTTCTATGTACATATTGCTTCAAGACATCATGCCAAAAAGTGGCTAAAAATAAGTCCTTGTTGCATATTAAGCATTATTTTATAAAGGGCAATGGCCACAAACCCAAGAACACAATAAGTTCTGACATGTGCAGGGTTATTATATTATATTTAGCATGAACTTTACCTTCCAGGGTTGGAAGGTAAAGTTCATGGTAAATATTTGTGTAACCTTTTAATGTTTTTTTTCTTCCAAATTCTTAAAACTATTTACTGAGACTGTTGAATTTAATGCTATGTTAATATTTAACACAAATGCATTTTGTAGATTAAAGAAAATGTAGCATATCCAGTATATATTATAGTATATTTGCAAAACATCTTATTACATGGGTCATTTTTGTGTGTGTTTGAGTGTAGGAAACATCTTTGCAGTGAGTCAGTCTGGGTCAAAAGTTCAGAGGCTGTTTTTTTAATCGCAGTCTGCTCCTTCCTTTAGTTGCCTCAGCTGCTGGCCTACCGTCAGCTAACCTGCCAGTGCTTTGGCACTGTGCTACAGGCTAGCCATATCTTGGCAGTTCAAGCTATATCCGACCAATGGGCCACACACACGCACGCACATCTGGTTAGCTCTCTTTCCTGAACATGCTTAAAAGAACCAAGCCAGCCTGTGCTTTCTTTTCCTCTCTCCGTATCATCTTTTCTTCCTGTGTGTGTCTTGACAACCAGAGCCCAGTCCTCATTATCGCCGTGTGCAGACGGTTGCTGACGCTGTGTCGCCGCACACTGACGTCAGCAGTGCCCTGCTTCTCTCCATACAAATGCCTTCCTGCCATTGATACCTTTTCTCTGTCCCCCACACTCTTATTAGCGTGTTTTTATCAGTTCTAGCACCTCTCACGCCACAGAGCCTAGCTAATATGACACACAGGTGTAACAACTGGCCATCTAATAGCTTGCGCAGGTTTATTGACTCCAGTTAGGAAATATTTACTACTTGTGTTAAATGTTAAATAACTGTGTGTGTGTGAAGTGAATTTTGACGTGTACTTTATTTTTCCATGTGCATTGAAGTGCATGTTTGATTGTTTGTGTGTGTGTGTGTGGGTCTCTTCTTGTTTGCTTTAAAGCTATATATTTGTGCAGGTGTGCATAAATATAGTGCAGTTATTTCCCTTTTGTAAATACCGACACCATAAATAAGCTTCAGCCACATGTAGGTGTGCACACAGTGTTACACAGAACGGCAGATACACTCTGGATATGGCCAATTGAACGAGTCTAACAAGCCCTGTCTGTGCCCGTTTGTTGAATATTTAAAATAAAAAGTAGTGAAATATATGAGCAGTAGAGGTCAAATTGAAAAGGTAGGACTGACATTCTTGCAGACATGACCCATATCTATAATTAGCAGTTGCACAAATGTCCGCACAAAATCAAACTATTTACATGTCTTCTTTTTAATACTAGTAGCTTTGGTTTAAAGCATGATTTATTATTATATTACTGATTTATATTGTTTCTTCTTTTCTTAACGTCCATAACCCCTAGGGCTGATGTTGGAAAAAGTACTTCAGTAAAAGTACACAATAGGGATGGGCATTCGATTAACTTTTCTTAGTCGATTGTCAGCAGAATTAACGATCGACTATTGATTAAATATTATTTTTTATATTAAAATTAATTATTTATTTAACTTTTTATAAATTAAAAATGCAATGAAAATACAGCGTGTTTTTTTCGTCGATTAAATCTTTATTACAAGAAAAACAGTTTGTGGCAGTTAAACTGGACGTTCGGTTAGCCTAAACTTGAAAATATAGGCGCTGCGGTGCTCTCAAGCAGCGGAACCTGCAGCTGTGAGCCGGCATTCTGAAACAGAAACCCTCGTTTGTTCCTAAATAATAAATCATAATAAAAAAAAATTATGTTAAACAGTAACTTCAGTAAAACGCTAAACTATCCAAGGCAAGGAGTCGAGAAAGAGGGTGAGAGATAAGTCTACTAGGCTACTTAACAAAGTCTCATAAAAAAAATAACTAACTTACATACAACTTCTGCACCAGTCTACTGATTTTTGTTGAGAAAGATAAGCATGTTGACATGATCTGGGGTCAGACGCGACCGCAACCTGGTGACCGTCAGTCCACCCGTTCTGAGGGGACTGACGTTGCCGGGATATGGACAGGTACCTTCGCGCTATGTTGGCCAGTGTTTGCGCTCTTGTCCGTGTCAGACAACGCAGCCTCGTCTCCCCCAGGCTGTGGGCTAGCCGCCCTACCGGCCTCCTCCGTGCTAACGCCGACTTGATGCTAGGTTGAGACTGAGAGCAGGATGCGCCGACATTAACCAGGGTCAATGCACTCTGTTTAAGTGGTAGGCTACATCATTTGAGGCTGTGTTGTACTTATACACGGCATCACAGTGAACTAAGTTGTTTTTTAAAATTAAAATGGTCCCACGCCACACTTCGCCGTGATCTCATGATTACTTTTGAAATCAAATCGGAAACTCGCAGGTAACAGATGAGTATGGCGTCAAATATTGCCCCCATGTGGTAGAATGTTTAATTGCTGACACATAGTGAAATTCATTTCATTGCTTCAAGACTCACACTACACAACGCAACCAGCATTAGTTTAATCGATAAGAAATTAACGTGATCGACGAAATTCTTAATGATAAATTATCGATCGTTGGTGAATCATGCCCATCCCTAGTACACAATACCACAATGTAAAACTACTCCATTACAAGTAAAACATCATGCAAGCAAAACATTACTTAAATAGAAGTAGGGGCAAAATATACTATAATTGTGATGATGAATATTAATTATAATAATAGATTATTATCTCAAATAGATGTGTGTGTGTGTGTGTGTGTGTATATATATATATATACACGTAAATGAGTAGAAGTATAAAGTAGTACAAAATAAATAGATGTAATAGTTAAAAAACAATAAAAAATAATGAATACATTGCGTGAGTGTCTCAAGTGTCAGCAGCTGAGTCTGAGCTGTGTGTCTCAATCTCTGCGTCTGCCCTCATGTCATGTTCTCATAACCCTAAAACAAAATATCTCTTGTCTAAGATTTTAATCTCATCACTTGCAGAAGACCCTCACTGTAAATAAACTGTTGCTTGGCACATAATCTCGCATTGTCAGACCTTCCTCCACAGCCCTGCGGGGGAAGGTCTGGCTAGTCCACACAATAATACAGAATAGGAGAAAAATGTGCTCTGGTTTTATTGGCATTTCTTTAAACCAATGACAATGTTCTTGGGCTGCGCTAAGCATCAGATGCATGGCCGGACGCAGAAAGAAAGCGGAAGGCGAGGGACATTCAGCGAAATCTCCGGCAGCACCGGAACAATCCTGTCGTCAGTATAGACTACATGGCACATAATGTAATGGTGGTAATAGCCCCCATTCTTTTCCTGTGTCTGTGCCTTGTAAGAGGCAGGAAAGACATCCATGTTTTTGTGCATTGTGCACAGATTATGCATAGGCATACTGTAATGGTGAGGTGTAGACAGATTGTAGACATACTACGCCATATTGTGTGACACACTAAAGACATTTGAGTGTGTCTCTGTGTACTGAGCTTAAGGGTCAGTAGGAAATAGAACAAAACATTATCTTTACTTGAGGTAAATGAAGGGCAAGCGTACATCGTATTTAGTTGTTTCTTTTTTCTTTATCTCTGTGTATAGTTCTCTGTCCTTAAGTCACCATCCCATCCTTAATGACATCCTGTCCTTCAGCCTTTACCCATCTACCTCTCCGTTTCAGCCCTTCTGCTTCTCTCCATAAACAAGCAGAAGGCCAACAATTCTGTCCTCCGGCCGTCTCCCGCCATCCTGTTGCCATGGTGTATGGAGCATTGTTTGCTGGCCTCTATGTCGGGTTGCCATGGCAGGGCTTATTTGCCATATTAAATGTTTGGTAGCATTGTACAGATGCTGATGACAAACACCCAACATCCCACTTTGATCAATGAAACAGTTACTGATTAGAGGATATGGGATAGAGCCACTGATTAATTTAACAACCTTAGTTCTAGCTTTAATGCATTGTATGCATCAAATGCAGAAAAGTAAAACATCTGTATAAAATCATTACTGTTACAGAAAGCTGGAAAGAAAAGCTAGTATACAAATGTTTTTCTTACATTAAAAACCTGGCTTTAAAGCTTTTGCAAACTGGCATATGTTCTTTTTGTATTATACAATGTCAAAAAGCAGTGAAAGAGTGCACATTACATTTTAAGTATAAAAATCTGATTTTGATTTGGTTTGCGAAATTGCTGTATAGTATAATATCTTATCAAAGTTCTTGACATTGATAATCCAGAGTTAAAATCTTTTCACATTTATAATGTGATATGATGTGCTTTGTTTGTTCCTGATAATATGATGACTGGGTGAGATGGTAAAATCAAGGATATGTGAGGGTGTGTGTTTACTGTTTTAGTGCATAAGGTTGAGGTCCTTGATGTTAGTGGAGGGGTTTCTCAAAATGTGTCTGTCCCCCTTGTGGTGCTGGGTGAGACTGCATGCTGTCTTTTTAAAAGAAATGTATACTGCCCAGATTTTACATAGCAAACTGCTATATTTCTACCCATTAAAACATGAAGGTAGACCTAAAATAGGTTTGTGTGTGTGTGTGTGTGTGTGTGTGGGTGGTGGTGGGGGGGTTGTCGCTGCATGACAGATTGGACTAGGATTCATCACAAATAGTTGACTTTATGTTTTCAATTGTTACGCTGTCAAAAGTTATATATTTCAGTGCTTTCACTTAAATGTGCATGGCTGACAAAATGAAATGCATGCAGGAAAATCAGTAAATGTGCAAAAGTATAATTTGACTGTACAAATCTAGTTAAATGCTACCTAAACTAATATTTTCCGTACTTATACTTGTGCCAGAGGATTAGATTATTTAAGGTCCATCAACTTAGTGTTACAAAACCTGCAACAACTTTAACTGTAAACCACTGTAATGTGTGAGAGCTCCTGTTTGGGGTACCAACAGATAGTGTGGAAATGCTGCCGATTGACGTAGTTGGAGCCAGATAAGATCTCATAGTTCCATTGTAGACGTACTGTGGTGGTTTAGTGGTTTGCTTTTCTTCTTTTGCTTTTAGTGAAAGGCCTCAGTCTGTTGTCGCTAAGGCATTGTGCATTAGCATAGAAAAGTGCATCATGTGGTGCAGGACATCCTCAATGTAAACTGTTACTACACTGTGTGTTTGGGTAAAGGACAGAATAGAAGCAGAGCAGAAGTTGTGTCGTTGAACTGCTAACGCCTTTGCTGAAAAGTCATTAGGCCGTGTGCTGAAAGTGGAGCATAGGTCAAAGCCTGTGCTCTTTCTATGGGAAATATGATTTCATATTCACTGTTATGCACAAACAATATTTGCAATGATGACATTTGACTGATTGAGCTCTTTTGTTTTTCAGATGATCTTGTGGGACTGGGATCTGAAACACTGGTACAAACCACAATATCAGGTCAGTACTGTGTTCATGTCATGAGTTTGAAGGTACATGTGCATGTTTCATCCAGGTAACACACAGATAATACATATCTATTTAGAGAGAGCAGCATCTGTAGTCCAACAGTAGAAGCTGCCTATAAGTCATCTTTAGGACATTCAGTTCTCTTGCTGACATCTTTTGGTCAGGCAAAATACACATTGTGTAAAACCTGCCATATAATGGCTATGGAATTTTTGGCATGCCACATTTTATCTTATTCTGACATTCTTTTTCTTGTTTGAACTATCTGCGTAAATTGTCAAATAATTTAGCTCCCACAGAACAAAAATTATTTGTTACTGTTAGACAGAGAGCCAAGCCAGCCAGGACATTTTCCCACCTTAAACCTTCCCTGAATAAAGCAAGCATTATACTTGTTGTGTTTTCTTACAATTTCACTTTAGATATAAGCATCGCACTACACTTCTCATATGGGCTCTAAATATTGTGTATTTTTCTCCCAATATAGTGTAGTTGTTGTTGCTCCTACTGCAACAACGCTAACCCAAAAATCCTTTTAAGTTAGTGCTATGAATCAGTAGGTTGTCACACTGTTTGTTGTCCATATTACAGTACACTCCAGCAGGAGGCTGCGAGGCAACACTGTCTCAAACAAGCCATAAGCCAACATTTGGGATCTATTCTATCACATTTAAAAGAAAACGTTACCACGAACATTTTGAAAACTACTTTTGTGTGTGCTGCACTGAAGTTGCCCTCTGACAGTGCATTTGTTGCCCTGTTCCCTAATATGTGTGATGTATGTGTGCATATGGCAGGGTGCAGTGAGTGGCAACGGCGTGGATCTTTCAGTCATCAACGAGGCCAGGAACCTGGTGTCAGACCTGCTGATGGACACTTCTCTTTCACCACACACCATCTCAGGCCTGCGCAGCATCTCAAGCCTAATGGGGACATTTTCAGGCTCGTGCCGCCCCAGGGTCAACCCTTTCACCCCATTCCCGGGTTTCTACCCCTGCGATGAGGTGGAGGACTCTGTAGAGAGGATTGACAGGAAACCCATAAAGGTTGGTACAAGTCTTACCACTGCACCAACCTAGTATGGATACATAAAGAGATGAGCAATTCCCATTCCAGTCAGACAAAAAGTCCCAGAACTGGAGTCCTAGTATCTAAACTTAGGAACTAACTCAGACACTAACCGTTCTTTCAGACACAGCCGTTTTAATTGTGTGAGAAATCATTTTAAAGCTGTGGAAAGTTAACCGAGCAACAGTCATTTTATCCTTCATCTTGATGGTCACAAGGTAGACAAGAGAATTCAACCATAAACATACTTGATGAAATGATGTACTGTGTTGCTCCATGATGTTGTATTGTGGCAAAAGTTGAGCCAGTTTAAATATATGGCCGTTACAACCCTGTGGTTGTTTTTGCAGGTGCCTTCTAATGGCTTCATCGTTTTTCACAAATGCTAGCTTTTTAATGTGATAATGTTTAAGTATATGACTAGCGTCTTTGGTTTGTGTAAAAAAAATACTGTATATATATATATATATATATATATATATATATATATATATATATATATATATATATATATATACACATACATACATACACACATACACTGGAGACTTCTTTTCCCCATCAGGGTTTGAGCAGCAGAAACAGCCTCCCCACTCCTCAGCCCAGGCGCAGTTCCACCTCCTCCTCGTGCTCTGCACTCCCGCCTCTTGACCCTTCCTCTTTACGCTGGGAACGCAACAGTGGCAAGAGACCCCACTCGGACCTCAACCTGACCAGGTACCCATACATAGGCACTTTACCAACTTCCAGACACACACTGTCTTGAGAATTACTCACATGCATCATCTAAGCTGTACTTTACCCTGAATCCGCCCAGTTTTGGAGCAGATTAATGGCTATTCTTGCAAGATCTGAATAATGTGTACTCCAGCTATGTTCTTCATCAGGTTGCTCAGCAGCACCTGCGCACATTGAGTTTACTGTTCAAGCTATGAATGGACCTCAGTGAGTTCTAAATATGCAAGAAATCCTCTTCATTATATAAATAGAAATAGTTCACTTCACAGGAAACCAGGTCAACTGTGTAGTTTACATCTGTATTGAGATAACAATGTGAGAAATGTAGATTGCATTGAGAAACCTAATTTGACAGTTTATTTTTGCATCAATTCCTTTACATACCTATACCAAAGTTAGCTTTCTAATCTATAAACCCTGCTTTATGGGGCAGACCAGACCCTGCTATCATCAGCTGAGAAACAAATGTACATATTAATATACATTAATATATTAATATATATATTTTTTAAGTATATCAAAAACTGACTGATCCTCTCTGTTTGTTTTTTAACCGGTGTTACCCACAAACAAGAAACTGAGAGTCATTGTGTTCCATCACTTCCTTCCATTGTGTTTCTGCCAACAATAAAATTGTAAGCCCTGTGTGAGTTTCACCTTGCACAGAGAAAACAAAAGCACAAGGACTTGTTACCACACCATAGAATAGTGTTGTCTCTTCTCTGAGTAAAAACTAAGAAACAGATCCACATTTTACACAATCAAGGAATACGTTTAGGTGGACTATAATATCGGTACCTCCTGTTTGCAAGCTTTGAGAGAAAATCAGGCATCTTTAGTAACTGTAATCAAATCCATTACACAGTGTTCAATTTACTCGAAACATAAACTTGCTGTGGATACCAGGGTGTAGTGTCAATATGTCTCCACGGGATGGCAGTAGAGATTAGCTATGTTGGAGGTGAGCTTCTTTGAGTTTGAGGCAAAACACCTGACAGTGAGATATTGAGCATAAGATATCTTATTCCTTATCTGTGCAAAAACTATGGTTAATAAATATTGTATTTTAGAGCCAGTGTAGAATATATGTGTTCTGTGTTCCAGCTCAGGTCTGTCTAATGGGCCCAATCCAAATCTGCTCACCATTCCCAAGCAGAGATCTTCATCGGTTACCCTCACCTATCATGCAGGGTCCAGGAGAGCAGGTGAGACTTAACCATACAACTTTCCAAAGACACTACATGTGGATTAATGGCTCATGTTTTGACCGAATCCCGTGCCTCTCTCTTTTCCCATATTCCCTTTGTCCTCTCCAGGCGCCTCTCCGAGCCTGAGTCCACTCACCTCACCAAGCCACGGTCCTCTCGCAGTAGGCGCAGGTTCTTCGTCGTCTCTTGTCACTCGATCGCCTGTGGAGTTCCCAGACACGGCTGACTTCCTGACAAAGCCAAGTGTCAATCTGAACCTGCACAAGCCTTTGGGCTACACCCTCAGCTCACCTGATTTCCAGCAGGCCTTCCGTAGCTCCATCTTCCCTCCTCACCTGTGCACCAGGTGAGACCTGCAGTAATGAAGTGGCATGTTACTGTGTTACTGTCATGTTAGTGCTTCTAACAAAAGATATGCTGCAATTTGTCTTTGCTGTGAATCTGTGTCCTTTCTAGCTGTGGTCGTCAGATGCTCAAGGGTGTTTCCAGCGGAGATACAGGGGAATCCTATCAACCATTTGCCAATGAGGCTCAACGCAGGCGCTCAGGTACATACAAATCAATTTAATGCACATTGATGTGGAGGCAGACAGCCTTGACCAGTGCTACGGTGTTGGAGATTGAAAGAGTAACACTTTTGTAAGCAGTTTAGGGGGTTAATGCTGCCCTCTGCTGGGCTGCAAAAATAATGCAAGTTTGTGCACACAAATGTAGACAGAGGTGTGCACACACACAAAAGAATGAGCATTTCACATTGTATGTCTTGTCCCTGTGATATTCCAATTAAGGGTTGTATTTATAAACTTAAAATGCGTTGAATAGCTAGACATACACATTTTTTTCTCAGTAGTTATCTACAATCACTATTAACCATCTTGACCGCATTAGCCACTGTACGTTCTGGTAGCGAGTATAAGGTATCTTTTTTTTAATAAGTTTACAACAGTTATTGGTTTTAAGGCAGGCCATTTTTAAAATATGTAAAATAGGTTTTACATAAGTAAAATAAATAATCTATATATACTAGTTATTCTAGTATCAAAAGCCCATTTAAATATGTGACTGCGTTGTATTTATTTAAAATCCATTCACATGAAAAGCAATGTGATAATGCAGAGCAAAAAATAAAATAAATATGTTCATATGAAGGTTGCTTGCGTGCGTGCGTGCATGTGTTAAGGCTCTCCATTCACTGTGCTCTGTGTATGCAGCGGCTGAAGAGTTCCCAGGAGAGTCTCTGATCCGGGAGGAGAGCGCGGAGGCAGACTTGTCTGGGGACGGAAGGCTAGGCGTTGCAGGGAACCAGGGGCAGGCGGAGGAGGAGATGCTGAAGAGCTCGAGCACAGACCAACAGACTCAGGAATCAGAGGTGTGTGATTACCGGGCTTCTAGTTCCAATACGATTGTTTACTGAAGCACAGCAGATGGAACAGTTACTCCATTTGTCATGTTGTTTGTATTTTTCCTTCCCATAAGTATCAGCCATAGTTGTGTTTCAGACAGTTAGCTCATACTTGTACGTAGACTTGCTTACAATGATCATGTATAAATGGATTCAGTTTTTTTGTTCAGAACATTATATGTCAATAAAAAATAGTACTTGTGCTAATCTCTACAACGTTTTGTGATTGCTCAGGGTGAGCAGGAGTTCAAAGTAGATCCTATGCTGGAGGAACATGAGGCTCTCATGGAGAGGATGAACACCTGGAACTTCCAGATCTTTGACCTGGTGGACCGAACAGGAGGGAAGAGCGGAAGGATACTCAGCTATGTTAGTACAACAAGCACAGACCAGTTATCTCCTGTAGCTGTAGTAGTATGTGTTTGAATTGGCTGGCCTGTCCACTCCTGATAAAGAAAAGCAAACCATTCCATGAAGTTGGGTATAATCATCGTTGCAGCCTGCTAGCAAGACTTTTAGTTTAAATTTAATGTAAATGTGCAACACTTATTATTTTATTATTATTAATTTATACAGATTTCAGGGAGTTCAAATTACTTTTTTAGCTTACAAATTACATTTTTAGCAGACAATGAAATGATTCTATGATAATGAAAGTTATGTTTAATGTTCTACTGCGTATCAGTGAGTGTGCTGGTTATCTGTTCTGTTCTGAATGCTGTTTCAGTAAAGCTGGCTTGTGTTTCCACAGGTGACTTACACTCTATTCCAGGATACATGTCTGTTTGAAATTTTCAAGATCCCTGTGAGGGAGTTCATGGCATACTTCTGTGCGCTGGAAAGTGGCTACAGGGACATTCCCTGTAAGTATCACACTGTGTAGTGTTCAAGAAATGAAAAGACTCATAGTTGGAGTTTGTTGATGTGTCATTCCAGGATGTTTATATTTATAATTGCCATTGTGTGGAAAAATTAGGATGCAGTTTTAGTTGTCTATAAATTATGTAATTTTTCAATTGTGTGCTGGTGTACTGTACATGGTAAAAAGAAAATTATTTTAAATTAACTATTATGGTTACAGATCACAACAGGGTCCATGCTACTGATGTGCTCCATGCTGTCTGGTACCTGACCACTCGACCAATTCCCGGGTTCCAGCAGATTCACAGTGAGCATGTGACAGGAAGTGACACAGGTAGGGCTCATAAACTCAGTGGTCAAAGATTGTTGTTACAGTTTCTGAAACACATGTTATAATGCAGACACATAGCTTCACAACAATCATCATTGGCTAAATGCATAATTGCATTATGTGATCTCTGATGTGTATCACAGATGTTAGCCAGTGTCGCACATTTTGAGTTGTTTGAGGGGCATCATTTAGTCTTTCATAAAAGCCTGCACAACGTGATCATTCTAAATGGACTTTTCTGATCTCATGAATAAATGAAAACCTTCTAAATATAACTTGCATGTAATCCGTTAAAGACATTTTGGTCTACCAATGCTAATGAGCAGCTTGTGGGAGAATTCTGATTATTAGGTGGGTGAATGCGTATTGTTAAGCAGTTGAAAAGTTAAACATTACAAACAGCATATCCCCTTAAAACAAGTCTCTAGTTGTCATGTAGACAGTATACATACTGTAAAGGTGTGAAACCTTTTAGATGTCTCAGGCCAAGCCATTTTTGCAAAATAATCTTACAAAGAAATGTCCGATTAGGTCATCAAATAAAGAGAAACATTTTAGTGTGCAGACTCTTTCTCTCTTACAGTAATTCTGACGGATTTAGTTTGTGACTTTTAGAAGTTTCTTCTTTTATTGGGTGTGGCCTTTACTCTACCACATCATACTCTACTTAATCTACTAATGATATTTTAGCTCCATTAGAAATTACCTGAGGTTTATTTACTGACGTCGAACATTGATGCTGCCAAAACAGATGTCATTTGATTAGCCCCTGACAAAGAGAAAAGGGTGCATTTCTATTAAAGTCAAAAGTAAGATTTTGCTCAGTTGTGGAAAAGCTACAATTGTAACCGGATTTTACAATGGCAGTGTAGCTCTACACTTTTTTTTTCCATTACTGTGACTGAATGCTATCTTGTCTGTCGTCATGTTCCAGATTCAGATAGTGGGATCTCTCCAGGCAGAATATCCTACGCCTCCTCCAAAAGCTCCTCAATTTCAGATGACAGCTATGGCTGCCTGGCCTGGAACATACCTGCCCTGGAGCTCATGGCCCTTTATGTAGCAGCTGCAATGCACGACTATGACCATCCCGGTCGCACAAATGCCTTTCTAGTAGCCACTAATGCACCTCAGGTAAGTTAAGATAAAATAGGCATTTATTGGTACTTGAAGGTGTTTTAGATTGAATTGACAAACTCATTTTATCTCACTGGGACACAGAAACACAAAACAAAACAAAAGATTAGATCTTCAAACAATGGGTTTATGCAAAAACATTTCACCACATCTGTATATACACGAGCAACTGAAGGAGTGAGACCAACCTCCCCTAAGAGAAATTCTATAACCCCGGCCAGTCAGCATAAATATATACCTAGTAAATATGTGTACCTAGTAAGTTGATGACACCACGAACATTGGTCCTGTATTTGTGTACATCAGTCCTGGACTTGAGGTCTGGCACACAGGGTTAGATGTCATCGTAGCTTTTTTTCAAACTTGCGTCTTTCCCGCTAAAATGAACTACATAAGTTTTTACGAATTAGTTTTCAAACTTGGTGACCAATTTCCTTGTTATCACTGGAGCACTGTGCTTTTTAAACATTTCTATTATACCTGTACATTACTGTACATACTGTATGTGCACTATTATCACAGTTGTCCAAGCTTTACAAAGAAATACACAACATCCTTAATAGATAATCATCAAGCGGTATAACATTTTGGATCCTGCATTTGCTGCAGTAGCAGCATTTATGCCTTTGTCCATACTTTCCTAACTTAACCACTCCGTGGTGAGGGACATGATATGCAACAGGTTTGCAACTTGTTAAACTTGCGGAACTAGAAATAATTCACTTGAAATGATGTTGTGTCCTCATGTATTATGAGTATCCTACACAAACCTTGTGTTTCCAGTTTTACAGTTAATCTTTAACTTTAAAGTCAACATTTTCCTTAGATGACTTTTCCTTACATACTATATAACACAAAGCCAAACTATGCATAGTATAATTTAAAAGCAGCCTTTTTTGATGCAAGGCTTACAGAATGGTGATCATTATTTTATGTCCCGAGATAAATTATAAATCCAATTTCTAATTATTAAATTATCTCTCAAAACTGTCTCAAGGAGAGATCATGTATAATTAACTCCACACCACATGGCCAATTGTGCTCTAAGGGTAACTGCATGTCCCAGTTTAAATATTGTATTTTCTCAACATGACCAGTGATAGCACCCCCCACTGTCTGTCCCAGGAAAGTGGGTTACAAGAAAGGAGAGGGAACCCTGAACCCAACCTATTGATTACTATTAATGTTGACAACCACCATGTCTGTTAAAAGTATCTTTTAAGCCTTTTGTGTTGTCTAAAGCCCCCGTAACTGCTTTTAACTTGCTTCTGCCTATAGCTATACTTGCCCTTTGAGCCTGTTACATTTCTACTTTCATAACCAAGTACCCTCATGTCCATTTTTTTTTTATCTCATTTACTAAGTGCCATTTTTAAAGTCAATACAAATTGTGTTACACATATGCAGACATACTATGTAGGCAAATTGATTATTGACATTTTAAAGGAAATTGTAAGAATCTTCTTAGCATGCCATCTCTCACCGCTTTGCTTTTCCCTCCTGTGCGGTGCAGGCGGTACTGTACAATGACAGGTCGGTGCTGGAGAACCACCACGCTGCGTCTGCCTGGAGCCTCTATCTGTCCCGGCCTGAATTCAACTTCCTGGTCAACCTGGATCACGTGGAGTTCAAGCGTTTTCGCTTCCTCGTCATCGAGGCTATACTGGCCACAGACCTCAAGAAGCACTTTGACTTCCTGGCTGAGTTCAATGCCAAGGTCTGAGATGAAGAAATCTGAGTTGTATGATCAGAATAGATCATTATCTATTTATTGATCCTTTAATTTCTGGCAAAATATTGATTGAAACATTAGGAGGATGGTACGTTACAATTTAGTTGAGCAGTTTGCAGCATAATGGATGCTGGAAAGATCAGTTGTCCAGTTGTAATAAGGCATCCATCTTTGTTTGTTTGCTTGTTTGTTAACAGGTGAATGATGTGAACAGTCCAGGAATTGATTGGACCAATGAGAACGACAGGCTGTTGGTGTGCCAAGTGTGTATCAAGCTGGCAGATATCAATGGGCCGGCCAAAGTTCGTGACCTACACCTCAAGTGGACAGAAGGCATTGTCAATGAGTTTTATGAGCAGGTACAGACTGCATGCTTATGCTGCGGAGGGTATTGAATTAACACAAACATGTGACTCTATCTTTATCTTTCATATTTCTAACTTAAAGAGGGCATATTATAAAAAACTCACCTTTTTTAGTGCTTGTACACATACATTTGGGTATCTGGAGTGCTTACCAACCCACAAACAAATCAAACAACCTAGTCAGTATTTTTTGTGGGCTGCCTAGAAAACATGGAATTCAACAAGCCATTTAGATTTAGCTCACCTTCCTATGTCACATGTAGGCTTCAGCCACCGCTTTAAAACATTAGCTCAAAGAGACAGGTGCTAAAACGGAGCGTTTCAGACAGAGGGTGATACAGGTATATTCAGACAGACAGTATGAGGAAAAGCATGTGTTTTTTGAACATTAAGGTATTTAAATATGTTCTTGAGAAACCCAAAAAAAAGCATGAACCCGAAAATGAGCATATGTCCTCTTCAAGTAAAAAGCAATACCACATTTTCTGTTGTTTTTTCCCCTACAAACTGCCTTTTAAAGAGAACATATAACTGACACATTTATATCAAATCCACCTTTCGAACAGCCCCACCCTAAACTAAACACCAAGGTTACAAATACAGTAAACAAGGACAAACAAGAAAAAAAGGGGAGAGAGACAAAAACAAAAAACACAGATTAATAACTGACATCAATAATCCCTTCATAGTTTACCCCACAGATTCAAATTTACAACATGATGATAATACATTGTCCTGCATAGGTAATGTGGCTTTCTGCATTATACGTCTGTGATGTAGTTTGTATCACTAATGATCTGTGTCCCTGAGACGTTTTTAACCATACTCCTTTTTGTTTTTTTGTTTTTTAATCCGCAGGGTGATGAGGAAGCTGGGTTGGGATTACCCATCAGCCCTTTCATGGACCGCTCCTCCCCGCAGCTGGCAAAGCTACAGGAGTCCTTCATAACTCATATTGTAGGACCACTTTGTAACTCCTACGACGCCGCTGGCCTACTTCCCGGCCACTGGATTAATGGCGAGGGATCAGATGAAGACGATGAGGAGGGGCAGGTGGACACAGACACAGATGAAGATGAGGATGATGAGCTAGAGGACGACCTGGCACCAAGTAAGACACCAACAGCTCACCAGTACTGTCAAGTTTGCTATGCAAAAACAGAGTAATCTAGATTTCCTGAAACATTTCCTTGTTTTTTCCGTTGCAGAAAGGAGGAAGAGGCGCCGCAGGTTGTTCTGCAGCATCATGCAGCACCTGACAGAGAACCACAAGGTGTGGAAGAAGACCATCGAGGAGGAGGAGAAAAGCAAAGAGCTGGGCAAACAGCAGCTGCCTGACGGCCTCCTCCCCAGCCTGCCAGCCAGCCTGCCCACCTCCCCGTCAGATGACATCCAGGTCATCCAGGAAGAGGAGGAGGGAGAGGAGCGTCAGTAGCAGGAGGACGAAGAAAAAGGACAGTCGCATGAAAAAGAAGAGGAGAGGCAGGTCCTTAACCACCTGCCTTTCACAAACACACACACACACACACACACACACACACACACACAGGTGACAAATGCACATAAAACACACTTTGCTATCTCTCTCTTTCTCTTTCTCTCTCTATCTCTCGTACAAACACACATTTTGAAAGATTCACTGTGCAGACACTCAGATGCGTAAGCAGTCACATTGTTTTTGGAGAAACAAAAAGGCCTTACTACTGTGAGCGGATCCTTGCTGCAACAGTGGGAGCCCAACTCCTATGCACTTTCACCCCATGGAGAGTCGAGTGCACCCAGAAAAAAAAGCACCAGAACTGTAGAGGAAAAGGTGCAGAAGAAGAGTATGGACGGGGTCCAGCATTAACTCGCCCTCCTGGCTGTGATGCTACCTTGAATGCAAAGCGCTTACACCTCCCTTAGGTACAAAACAATTCCTGTCTATTTAAAACTGAAAGGTTGAGTAAAAATAATGAAGCAAGCGACATGATGAAGTGAGTGACACCCTTTACCAAAGCGAACATTCAAACATGGAAAGACAAGAGACTGAGACTGTTTTAGCCTCAATGTCAGGTATTTTTTTGAGATATATATATATATATATATATATATATATATATATATATATATATATATATATATATATATATATATATATATATATATATATATATTATATATATCTCAAATGTGCCCATCTGAACCTTTTAATGAGTCCATATTGGCCCAGGGCCTAGGCTTGTGTAGTTCTCTCTCCTTGCTGGCGACACGAAACACTGTATCAGACTCAGTCACAGAGACATTATTGAAATGTTGACTGATTAATATCATTATATCTGCATCATTTTTGATGCTTTTATTCGTGTACCACCCGTCTTTTTTTGTTGTTGGATTCTTTAACTCTCCTTGCTATATTTTGTTTGAGTGTGTGAATATTTTGGCGGGAATGTGATAATGAGAATGAGTAGGGAGAAAGAGAGCACATTTGAATTATTTTAGTATGTAATTTGTGTGTATGTTTGTGTGTCCTTTCAGTAATGGTTGGTTTTTAATCAGTGAAATGTCCTTTGGTGTTAATATGTTGCATTGAGATCAGGAGTGCTGTTTCAATGAATGGATTCTTCATTTTCCTTATTTGATTCTAAGTATTTTTTTAAAGGTTACTCAGGATTCACGTAAAATTGAATAATTATTTTGCAAGAATTTATGTCATTAATATGAAATACACTTTAAAAAGTAAGACAATTAAAATCTGGGTGACTGAAGTAGTTTGTAATCTCTTAATAAACAACTTGACTACAAACAAATTCAAGCAATTGCAATCCTCTGTGATGGAGGAGCATACAGTATGTGCTGTCTCTTGGCCATTCATACACTGTTTGCATAACCTTTTGACAACATCACTGGAGAAAAGCTTATCTTAATTGTCAGCAGACTGCAAACGTCTCTCCTGAAGCAACACAAGCTTGCAGGTCTATAACAGTATATTAGGTCATTTTGTTTTTTGTTTTTTTTAAACAAACAGTACAATGTCTATTCATCTGTGTTTCAGTCAGCAGGCAAACACTGATGTTTAGCCAAATAGAAATCTCTCCCAACCTCTTTCTCTTTTTTTGTGTTTGCCAAACCCATAACTCAGCCAGTGTGTAAGTGTATATATATATATATATATATATATATATATATATATATATATATATATATATATATATATATATATATATATAGAGAGAGAGAGAGAGAGAGAGAGAGAGAGAGAGAGAGAGAGAGAGAGAGAGAGAGAGAGAGAGAGAGAGAGAGAGAGGTGAAAACTACTCCTACTAGTTCTTTATTTTTGTTTCTAAGAACTCTTGGCATTTCACTTGGATGTTTTATGAAAGGGAAGGCAGAATTGTTCCCTAGCTCCTTTTATTTACTTACTAAAACACACATTTCTGGCGAAAATGTTAAGTAAGCAGTGTAAATCAAGGTAGTAATATTTAAAGACAAAACAATAGATACAGGGGTGCACATTTTAATACCAAACAAGTGTTTAGCCGCTGTACAAAAGAGTATGTGCATATAAATATATATTTTTTTTAAATAATCAATTGAATGCATCTGTTTTCTACACGCAGCTGACATATTGTACATTGAGATCCTTGTAATTACCATTGTGTTTCCAGAGTTTTTATCTTCTTCTATTTACAGGTGTGGAACAGTGGGGTTTGGTGTTTTGATTTTGATTTTTTTGCTTGGTTTCACAGGCCTCTCTCCCTGTTCTGTATCATAACCACTCTTGTATTCTTCATTATCTCTCTATCACTGTTGTCTAAGTCGACCCAACTCGTGCCAAACTTGACCTACATACAGTAGTTTGTGGGCTGTGTTACTCTGATTGGCAGAATCTCTCTGGGCTCCAGTACTGTTCATGCAAGAGAAACACCTCAAGTCAAATATTCCACCAGGCTCAAAGTGGCAGTGACGGTGTCAAGAGTCAGAGTTGGACTCAGGTCAGAGCCATATACATTCTGACAAATCTGTCAGCTTTTTCACATGGACCCGTGCTGGATCATAAAACCTCCGTAGCTCCCAACCCAACATATTCTGGCTCATTAAGTTGTAAAGGTTTGTTGGCTTCGGCTTCTCACTGTGCAGTCTTTCAAACCACAGTGTCCTCTGATTGTGCCATAAATACATCTATGAATGGTTGTTTCCCTTATGTAGCATCGATATATGAGCGTTTGTCTAATGTAACCATTCGCCCTTATCTTAGTTGTGGGGCAACCGATTTTTGTTGTTATTTATAGCTGTCATAAAACACCATCCCTAAAGTATCAGAAGTTCTCATTGACTTTTATTTGTGTGTGTGTGTGTCTGTGTGAACTTGTATACAACATTACTTTCTTTTTGTGTCCAACGCACCGTAAACAAACAGGAGAATAACCTTAATCTAAAACACACCTGTTTGTACACCCACACAAGGGTTTTCACTTATAAGCCTGATTAGACTGGTTCTCAGGACAGTGGGTCTGTACAAACTGCTTAATTGACATTAGGTTGTATTTGATAGGATGGGACATGTCCGCCCTTGTTAGTTCCACTATATTAGGGCGTGATACCCTGCATAACAACACCCAACGTCAACCTGAGCAGAGGTCTAATCAACCTTAGTAATAGAAAACACTTTTGTAGGTGTGCAGAGCCTTTAAAGCTGCTGTTATAAATATGTTTACAATTGGAAAGGATCAAATTGTCAGAGGTTATGTGAAAGAGTACGCTTTTGATGACGAACCCACAGGCAATTTCCAATTGTCTTTGCAGTACCAGATGGCACTAGCAACACAGCCTTTTGAGGTTATTGTTTGTTTTAGGACCTGCAACTTGACTGTTTCGGGTCACTCACCCCGCTATGTCGTTTTTGGCTGAAACAGGGCTTGGTTGTTGGCAAAAAACAGTTAAAAAACCCACTATACACTACCTCCGCAGCAACAAAAAGCCACAGACATACTCAGTTAGCAATTATCTTGTGAACACAGTGGCTCATTTAGCAGCTAAAGAAACAGATATTTCCCTCAGGTGTTGGTGGAGAGGAAAACTCAGCTAAAATGATTGATTCACCAGGTTGTCTGAAACCTGACTTTAAATTGATGCTCAGGCTTTCTATGTCTACCAACGCGTTGGCCATATTGACATTATTCTGTCAGTGTGTCAACAGCTTGTTGCTCTGCCCCCAAGAGGACAAAAAGAAGAAGAAAAAGCACAATATATTGAATTCCTTGCTGGAAGCAGAGAAGTGCATAGCGCGGAGAGGTAAAACTGTATTCACCTTTCCAGTAAGGTTCAATTTAAGGGTAAATGGACTTGGTTAAGTTTCTTGAAGACAGGTGCCCAGATAGCTTGGTTAGTGGAGCGGGCGCCCATGGGTGGGGGTTTGCTCCTCAACAAGTTCCTTTTCTGCTTCTCATTCCCCCTTCTCTCTCCCCTTTTGATGTCTTATTTGTCCTGTGAAATAAAGGCCTTAATGCCCATTAAATGATACATAAAAAAATGATTCTTGAAGACTTTTGGTCTCTCATCCAAGAGACTTCACAGACCTCAGTTCTGTGTTCACCTTTATGAACACAGTTTACAGCTTATGATAACTAATGATTATGTTGGGTGTCCTGGGACTTGGGACACAGAATCAGTAGGCTTTTACCTTTTGAAGTATTGAATGTGATAATGTAGGGTATTAATATATGGATAGAACACAAGATTAATAAATATGGGATCTTTGTCAATTTTGAGTTGTTTTCTGCAGCAGCTTATAGATGACAGGACAACCTTTAAATATCTTAAGAAAGACTTTATGAACACAAACAAATCAGTATAGCAAAAAAAGGACAAACAAACAAAAATGAAGTACTTTGTGAGTACTGATTAGCACCATTTAGCAGAAACCAGTGTTACATAGTCAGTTTCTAGAAATCCATCAGAGTTGCATTACCCTTTAATTTCCAAAAATCGCTATCCCTGGAGAAGGGGTCAGAGTCAGTCCACATGATGTAAACCTTGGCCCTCGTCCAGGTCTAACACAGTGTACAGAAATTTCCTGGAAAGTCCCATTTTGCCTCACCAGTACAAATCAGTGGTGTCATGTCTCTGACTTAAAGCTGTCCTGAGGATTAAGGGCTATGAACCATCAAAGGTGTACTCATCATTGACATCTACCTAACCCATCGCTACCACACAAAGGATCATAGACTTTTTATGTTCTGGGTTGAGAGCAACCCTGAGATACAGATAACTAAATCAATAGCACCAGAGTATTCCCAGAATATCCCTTCAGCACCGAGTCTTGTTGCCTCCCCTGCTACTTAAAAGTATTGTGCAAACATGCATTTTGCTCAGTAAAAGAATTCAAGAGTCATTGAATAAACTGGATTACGTGTCCATATGTCAAGAGTCATTGAATGAACTGGATTACGTGTCCATATGTCAAGCTACTTCTGTAGTTGAAAGTCCTTGTCACTGAAAACTCTGATGCAGTGGAACTGGACGCTACAATCCAGAGCGATACAGTTTTTTGCACCCGTAACATGTGGTTGCATTGCTGTGCAAAATAGTCAAATTCTCGCTCGAACAGTTGATCAAGCTGTAATAAATTCCCGCTTGCCTACTTGTGATAAGGAGTGTCTCAAGAGCAGGGACTTTTCTGCTGCCTGCGGACAGCACAGATGGAGTAAGGTTTGGGCTGTAAGGTCATGCCCAGTTTGGGAGTGACGGTGGGAATTGTTCCTGGAGGGAACTGAAGATGAAACCTCTGCATCAAAGTGGTGAAAAATAAGAACATCTCCATCCTGGCCAGCTGTTCACCCAGGCAGCAACGCCTCCCTGTAAAAGGAAATTATGTTATTAAGACTCTCGTACACACACAGGCACAACATCTGGCCAACTCAGTTAAGTCCTCCAAAACACAAGAAATACATTGAGGAGCACAAACACTACAGCTGAGGAACAGATGGGTTTAACTGAGGATTGTGGGTGGTTTTCTTTATGCTCTATCTGTATGTCCTGTGATAATGATAGTGTGAGAACAGGAACTTGACCTCTAAATGAAGAAATCACTTGAAATCACTTCATTCATACATTTCATTATTTGTTGTGAATTTGGATTTTATGGATGCTATCACAGATATGGGCAATGTACTGTGATTAAAATGGACTAGTGGAAAATTAAAATGTTGTTTTACAGTAAATGGTATTGCTCTATTGTTAGTTGTTAACAAAAATACATTTGTTTTATTGTATTCTTAGAATGGGAAGGTGGGTTTGGATTTGATGTAAATATTATCCTAGTATGTATAAATGATACATGCAGTTTTATTTTTTTTCATTTAAGTGGGGAAGTAGATTGCACTGAGAAGAATTAATCCAAAGACTTGAATTCAGTGTATATAAAACCTAATTTCTTTAGATGCACATTCATGTGTGTTAATTGGGTTTAATGTTTGTGTTGGGGCATACTGTGATTACCTGCAAATTTAATTGAGGAAATCCTCTTAATTTTCAAATGTGATTTACGTCTTGTTTTTATTTTCTATCAAGAGTGTTGGAATTTAGGATAAATATAAACAGACTAACCCATGGAGAATGGCAGGAATGCCTCACGCCTCACAAAGTTGCCATTACTGTCCAGAAACCTCTGTGGTGAGAAAACACCTGGATCGTTCCAGTACTTCTCATCAAAGTGCACTGAGTAGAGGTTTGTGATCACCATGGTGCCTTTGGGAATTGCGTACCCATTGACATTTGCATCCTGGGAGGTGGCACGGAAAATACCAAGTGGGACAATGTTGCAAAAGCGAAGGATCTCGTGCAGAACAGCCTCTACGTAAGGCATCTTCTGTTTGTCCTCCAAAGTGGGTGCTCTCCCATTGGTCAGCAAGCTGTCAATCTCTCTGTGCACCCTCTCTTTGCAGGGAAAAAATAAGACACCATCAGGCATTTATTTGTACGTTACATAACCCGTACATTTAGAGCAGCCTACAAACTCTCTCAGGTTCACATTAGAAGTAAAATGTTCTCATATTGGGGTGATGCTTCTATTGTAACTGACCTTGTATGTTGGGGTAGAGAGCCATGTACAGCATGGCCCAGCGCAGGGTGTTAGTAGTGGTCTCTGTGCCAGCAATAATAAGCTCACCCACTGAGTAGATGAGGTTCTCATAGGAAAAAGAAGAGCTGGGTTCTCCTGCATTCTGCTCCAACTCATCCAAATAGGCATCAACATAGTGGCGAGGTGCATGTGGCACCCTGCCCTCTGAGAAATCCTTTATAACCTGCAGCAAGAAGTCATACACCTCTGCAGCATTGCGGAACAGCTTCTGGTGTTTTCCAAAGGGGACATACTCAATCCAAGGGAAAGCGTTGTAGAGGAGGGCCCAGCCGCTTACTGCTAGCTCCACATTCTCACTGAATATTTCAATCATGTGCTGGAAGTTGCGGTCGTCGTAAGTAAAACGCTGTCCAAAAATGATCAGATTGGTAATATTGGACACAGCGTTGGTCACCAGGTGTTTGGGGTTGAAGGGCTTTCCTTTGTGTTCGTCAATGGCATCCACAAAGAACATGCACTCCTCTGAGATCTTCCTTTCAAACTGTCTCTGGCCGCTGCCGAAGTAACGGAAAGAGTTGCAAGCCAGTTTACGGTGTTCAATCCAGGCTTTGCCATATTTACAATTGAGAAGCCCTTTGGAAGTTGAAAAAGAGTAAAACAGAGGAGTTTAATAATGTATCATGGCAGCTGCAATTATTCACCTAATGCTGAATGACAAATATGTATGCATTGCAATCCTATAACATCAGCTTACCACCCATTTTAGTCATTTTCATGAATAAAGGCAGCGATGGGCGATCAGCAAACACCTCACTTTGATGGTAAAGGCATTCCCTGACACAGTCATATCCAGTTAATACCACTGTCAATATCCCTCCCAGGTCGAGACTGAAAATCTGAAAGATACACATTGCAACATTAGCACTGTACTCCTTTTGTCCTTTGCACATATTTCTATGCAAACAAGTGTCAAAGATTATTAGAATTATAGCAATTGTTGGCATGTTGCATTGTGCTTTTGTCCACACTTTGGCACTAACATCAGTCTCCAAACTGGGTTTTCAGGAGCCAGACAAGAGAGTGAGTGATAAAACAGACTTTGACCCCTTTTTAAGATTATATTAGACATATCTCTACAATTAGAGATATGATAGATAGAGATCTATCCAGCTCTGTATCTTAACTATGTTTAACTTAAAATACCACACTGTGCCACCAAAAAGGATTTCTGTGTCTATATATGTATTTTTAGGAGGGGGCTTTCATTTTGGGGAGCCCTTGTGAGCCGGTTATTCTCCTCCAAATGCTACAGACCGCTAAATGTTAGGGCGAGTCTCTTTTGTTCCTTTCTTAACTAGTTCCCTATGTGTGCGGGTATGTGTGTGCATGCGCAAGAGTGTCATGCAAGTCTGAAATCTCTTGTATGCTATAAGGTCATCTCAGTTAAAAAGCACTGCAGTCAAAATGCGCTGTAGGCTGAGTGCGAGGCATTACCTGTCCATGAACTTCACTCTGCTTCTTGAGGAAGACGTGCGGCTCGGTGGCCAGAGACATAATGTTCCCTATCACTGGGATGGGAGATGGACCAGGAGGAAAGCCCGGGGGTCTTCTCTGCTTGACGAGCTGGCGAACCAGCAGGAAAGCGAGGCAGAAGACAGTTAAACAGCCCACACCGAGCAGACCCTGGGCGCAGGATACCGGCACCAGATACGGCGGTTTAATTGAAACCATCTTCTCTAAAAGTGTATTTTCCACTGCTGGACTACCTCTGCTGAATCCGGCTTCTCCTCAGAGCAACCGAAGCACATATGTAGGCTATCATCTTGCACATTTTCTATCCCCCGCCTCTAAAGCTAAGATTGGCCAGAAAAGTCAGTCAACTGTTGGTGAACTTTGTTCTGGTTTTCATCAATAACCCGAATCATTTTTAAATGCTGGTTTCATGTTAAGTTTTTGGTTGCTTTTAATGAACCTACAGAGGGAGCAACACACCATAAAAGCGAAAAAGTCGCACCGCACTTCATCAAACCCATTATTAAAGTTGTAAAACGTTGGTGCAGGCCGGCGTTTTGGTGAATAAAAACACTTTCACAAGCAGTAGCCTAACTGACATCAGACAATCATGCAAGTAGGAAATATATCATATATAAGCCTATATGGGATAGCCTACTGGGGGAATTAAACCGATGGGCTCACGAGTTGTCTACCCATTTCAAGGAAACTAGACAGAAAGGCAAAGTCTGGAAGCGGCTTTCCCAGTAGGGATCAGGGTTTAAATTACAGGGGTGGGGTGGGGGTGGGAGCGGGTCTGACTCCCTAATTAAAGGGATAGTTCAGATTTTTAAGTGGGGGTTGTATGAGGTAGGCTACTTATCCATAGTCATTGTATTACCATAGACTGTATAAATAATGGTAGTAGCAGCAGTGACGTCAACCATTATTTATTTTTTTACTATGGAGTTTGAAAAAAGTTTGACATTTTGGCCATCACATCCAAAGACAGTATAAGAAATGAACAGAGGGATGGAGACCAGTGAAGGATATTAGAAGCACTTTGGTGGCTGAGTGTTACTGCGCAGCCTCCAACTGAGCTTGCGGACGTAGATGTGACGTGGGCAACCTGTCTGAAAGTTGTAAGTCTCAATCCTTCCCAATCTTACGAGATAACATAGGCACAGGCTAATTATTGCTAACTAAAATGCTAGTTAACATTAGTAATTAAACTTAAACAGCGTGTGAGTCAAAACGTCAAAGTGTGAGTCAAAACTGCCTGTGAGCTTTCCTGACTATACGGTAATTTCCCAACTATGCCACAGAAAGTTACGTGGTTACGACACAATCGTTAGCCTATTTTTACCATTGTCATGTTTCTTTAGAGATATACAATAGATCAATAGGATCTTTAAACGCTTCAGATTTAAATGTATTCACTGTCAAAGTGACGGCAAAATGAATAGGAGTCAATGGCATGTTAACGGCAGGTGATGGCTTTTTAGCCTAAGATTCTCCTCATAGGCGGTACGGTTTCCGGATGCTCACTTACCCCCTTGATCGCATCTTGTTTTTTTGAAAGGTGCTGCAGTGCTAAACTAAATGCTAGGTAGTAGGGGTTTAGTTTTTTTGATTTTCAACTAATGAAGCGAGTCATCCTGCGGAGTTTTACCAGCGAATAAATGGGATTATGTTTACAAATCAACTGCTTTATTGAAGAAAACCTAAAAGTAGCAATTGAGACCATAAACTCATTATGAAAATGTTTACTGCGGTAGTAAATCATGTGAGAAGTAGGGTTATTTTCTCATTAGTCTGGATCAACAGACTTCATTTCCAGAATAATACCTGTCCGCTGGATGTCCTTTTCCTTCCGCTCTCTTTGTGTTGACAATCTTAAACTCCATTTGCTTTGGAAAACAACAAACCAGAACCTCCGAGCTAGCAAGCTATATGCCAAAAATTGCAAGTGTGTGCCAAGTAAAATTACTGTTTTTATCAAAGAAGTCTGGTGGCATTGAAGCAAGCATGGAGATAGAACGGCTTCAGCTCCCCGTTGGAAAGAGCTGTGTTACAGCGATGTAAGGCCGTGATAATTTTCTAAATAAACTACACTTAAACTGATATTGTTTTTTTAGGTGGGCTTTGGCTGAAACTGTCACTATATCCTGACAGTAGCACACACAAACAGATAATCTGAAAAAAGCATGTTCCTCTGCAAGCTTCTCGTGCTCCTAATGGCATTTGCAAGTTTCCAATACGCCAAAAGATTTACAACCAATCAGAGCCAGTAGTCAGAAAGTTTGTGACCAAATTGAGCCAACATCAAGCACCACCAACCGTCTGACCAGATAGAGCCAATTTCCTCATTTTACAGCAAAACAGTTAACTAAAATTTGTTTCTGAAAACATTTGAGTCAAGAAATAGGCAATGTAGTAACAAATTCTTGATTCATATTTAATCAGTGCTGCCACATTTTACAGTTTGACCACAGTTCACAAGCAGTAATTGGCACTGTGTTAGATACTTCTCGACTCTGGTTGTTTTCCTGGTGTCATTTAGAGCAGCAGGAGGAGGCAGAGGAATGTGATTTATGTATACCGTCAGGATATAGTGACAGTTTGAGCAAATATGACAAGTTATATTTTTATGAAAGTTACTAACTGTAGCTTTAACTGTATTGATAATTCCATGGCACTGTCCTTGGTGCTGAAGTAGCAGGCGTATTGTTACTTGCGATTTTGCGACTTTTTCCCACCCTTCTCTCAGTTTTGTCTTGGATCAATAATATTCTTGTTAGCTAGCTGATATCACATCCTTTCAGCCTGTGCAAATTAAAACGATCATTTCAAAAATTCGCTCTTTCAATATTAGTCTACCTTCTTTAATGAATCCCTCAGCTTCTCCTCAGAGGAACTTAAGCTCATATGTATTATCTTGCACATTTTATAGCCGCCTGCTAAGATTGGCCAGAAAAGTCAACTATTTTTTTCTGCTCAATAATAATAATAATAATAATAATAATATTTTTTCCAAATAGTTTTTTGGGTTATAGATTGAGTTTTGATGTACTTTCAACAATGCATAAATCAGACTTGCACAGCCAATGGCCTTAATTGACACCAAAGGATTATGTAAGCATTATTTAAATATCTCATATTTGGGTGAGACTTTGGTGGATTGAACTGATGGGCTCACCCATTGTCTCCAAGAAACCATGAATATAAATGCACACATATGGAAGCAGCGTTCCTAGTAGAGAGGTACATGGAATATGCTGCAACATGTTTGTGATCAATAAAAGGTTTTGCAAATTTTCTGCAAATTTTAAATGCTGCTGCTTGGATCCTAAAAAGAATAAAGATGATCAATAATATAACAGTAAAAAAGATAAAGATAATTTAATTATGTTAGAGAACTCTAACATTAGGTTCAACTGTTTAAGCTAAACAAAAGCAGTCACACAAAATGAAAAATTATGCTTAGCTTAAATATAATTTGTATGAAGTACTGTAAGCAATCAAGGCATTTGGGTAATTTTTACTGGATGTAATTAAAATGAAGTAGATTATGTGCACAATAGTTAAAGGCCCCATGGCATTAAAATTTCACTTTATGAAGTTTTTTAACATTAATATGAGTTCCCCCAGCCTGCTCCCCCAGTGGCTAGAAATGCCGATGAGTGTAAACCGAGCCCTGTGTTTCCTGCTTTGCCTTTGAGAAAATGAAAGCACAGATGGGCTGATCTGGAATCTTCCCATTATGATGTCATAAGGGGAAATGTTACCTCCACTTTCTCTGTTTTGCCCGCCCAGAGAATTTGGCTCGCTCATGAGAAAGAGAGAGACATCACGGCTTGCAAACAAGCAAAGCATGGCAGTTGTTCAAGGACACACCGCCACCTTCCACCTTGCCCCCTTTTCTCCTCCTAAATAGCATTTGAAGCTACAGACACAGAAATGGCACGTCCTAAGGAAAAGGACTTGCTCTAGTGGCTGTAATTCTGCACCAAGGCTGAATTTCGCAAATGAGACTTTATACACAGTAGTAGGGGTCTACAAAGGCCTATTAAAGCATCCAAAAAGCAGCATGTCAAAAAAGTTAAAGACACAGGACTGCACTGTTTATATTGCTCATTATGTATTTAGCTGTATATTACTTATTTGGGCAACTTAATGGGTTCAGGGGTTTACAGGCCACTTTATCTTAGTTGTTCTTAGTATGTTGCTAAACATAATAAAGTTTGAGGTAGACAAGTATTTCTGGAAAGTGTAGCTAAACATTATGTCAATGGTAAATTAATTAAGACCACAAATAAGCTTTGAATGTAGAAGGCAAAGCACAGATTGAAATATAGAAAAAGGAAATAGAAACAAGGCAAAAACTTATTTGGAGATCGCTGGGCTAATATGAATAATTAAATGTACAGTACGTAATGATACAACAACTTCAAAGTCTGTTTTGGTTTTCTTTATGATTTTACCATATTACATGTATTTATGGTTTCTATAATATGCTCACCTATTTTCTTGTTTAAACATTCTGTTATTACTCAACACTAGTTTCAACTCCTTATATATAATGTTGCCAATCCATGCTTCATATGGACAAAGATTTTAACAAAATGAGGAAACTGACTGAAACACACACTTTGAAATTGTCACTGAATCCCACATAAACCACAATATTACAAAATCTAGCCACAGAAATGATAACAGGTTTTTTCATAATGAAATTGTTAAAAGTGATGCATCAAATAATATTAGTTCTTTTAATTGAAAGAAGTTTTTAAAAGCCTCTTTTTTTGTCAAAATTGAAATAAATTAGGTGAATGAAAAGTAAACACGTTTTTGTGTAACCCTGTTTTTTTTGTTTTTTTTAAGCAAATAAACTTTGCCCCAGTAAGCTGCTGCAGTTTCCTTCACCTAAACACGTTAAAGGTTAGTTCATGCACTACGTTTAGAGGTTAAAGGTTAAGGCAGGCACCACATTCCAAAGTTGCATACTGGTGTAAGATTTTTCAAGCTTGTTGGCAAGAACCTGAACTCCTCCAGACAGTGCAGGACTGGGTGTGGATATTCTAAAACTGGGTAGATAAGTCTGAATCTTTATCTTTATTCTTTTAATTTTTTTTAAAGTTGCCAATATATTTGACATAACCCCTTTTAACTACTATACAGTTACATTTTTGTCCACACCTTTTGCCTATACCATCTGTAGATGGAAGTTAAGAATAGATAGAGCGTGCAAGGGTTAATCCAGGTAAATAAAATCTCATTAATGGGGTTTTAAACTATAACCATGAGAGAACCATGCTGTCCACTTTGCTGTGTGATCGGTTCATCACGACTAACTCTTCATTAGATATGAAGTTGTTTATCCAGACGTTCCTGCCTGCTGAGCAGCTGGTAAGCTTTTTTTTTTTAGATGCCTCAAATGGCCTCTACAGACCTCTCCCAGTCATTCAGATTTGTTAGGGCTATCTAATGAGGACATTCTTGCAAATTACTTCTTTGCTTCCTGCCAGCTCTACAGACTTAAAAGCTATTCTGGAAGCGTTAAGCACATCTGTCAAATGTAATCAAATAATCATGTTCTCACTCTTGCATTATCTTCTCAGTGGTTGGATTAATCACAACACCAGCGACAAGAGTGTCCAGGTGGTTAATGTTGACTATATTTGGCAACATGTATTCAGAAAAAAACATACCACAGTTATTTAAAAAATATTTGACACAAACGTTAAAATAATCATTGTGTTCTTATGCCCTGAGGTAGAAGTGGGCAATATATATTGATACTTATATATTCTTTAAAGTACACCAATTTTACACATGAAGTTCAGTTTATCAGGAGGAGGTCTACTCAGCCAGTCTTTGGTTCTGAAGGGAGCTTGTCAGAATTAAAAAAATAACCCTGATGATTTTACCAACTTGCAAGTAAGGCAAGGCAAGGCAAGGCAGCTTTATTTATATAGCACATTTCAGCAACAGGGCAATTCAAAGTGCTTTACACAAAAACAGTTAAAAGAAAGTAAAACCGATAAAACACAGAAGAAAAAAAAAAAAAAAAAAAATATATATATATATATACATATATATATATATATATATATTTTTTTTTTTTTTTTTTTATATATAAAAACAAATAAAACACAAGAATAAAAGTTACAGTGCAGTATAAAAGAAAGAAATGAACATAATTTAAAGAAAGGCAACATCGAAAAGAAAGGTCTTCAGCATTGATTTAAAATAACTAAGAGTAGCAGCAGACCTGCAGGTTTCTGGGAGTTTATTCCAGATATGAGGAGCATAGAAACTGAACGCTGCTTCCCCCTGTTTAGTTCTGACTCTAGGAACAGACAGTAGACCTGTCCCAGATGACCTTAGAGGTCTGGGGGGGTCATAGTGTACTAGCAGATCAGAAATGTATTTTGGCCCTAAACCGTTTAGTGATTTATAAACTAGCAAAAGAACTTTGAAATCAATTCTTTGGGGCACAGGAAGCCAGTGTAAGGACTTCAGAACTGGAGTGATGTGATCCAGTTTCTTGGTCTTAGTGAGGACTCGAGCAGCAGCGTTCTGAATCAGCTGCAGCTGTCTGATTGATTTTTAGGGAGACCTGTAAAGACCCGTTACAGTAGTCAAGTCTACTGAAGATGAAAGCATGGACAAGTTTTTCCAAATCCTGTTGACACATAAGTCCTTTAACCCTTGATATATTCTTAAGGTGATAATAGGCTGACTTTGTAATTGTCTTAATGTGGCTGTTAAAGTTCAGGTCAGAGTCCATGATTACACCAAGATTTCTGGCTTTGTCTGTTGTTTTTAACATTGTTGTTTGAAGCTGAGCGCAAACTTTTAATCTTTCCTCTTTTGCTCCAAAAACAACCACCTCAGTTTTTCCCTCATTTAATTTCAGAAAGTTTTGGCACATCCAGCCGTTAATTTGTTCAATACACTTAGTCAGTTTTTGTATTGGACTATAGTCCCCTGGCGATAAGGTTATGTAAATTTGTGTGTCATCCGCATAACTATGGTAACTTATTTTGTTGTTTTCCATAATCTGAGCCAGTGGAAGCATGTAGATGTTAAACAGAAGAGGCCCCAGAATGGAGCCTTGGGGAACTCCACACGTCATATTTGTACGCTCAGATGTATAATTACCTATTGACACAAAGTAATCCCTATTCTGTAAGTAAGATTCAAACCAGTTTAGTACTGAGCCAGAAAGACCAACCCAGTTTTCCAATCGGTCTAGTAATATGTCGTGGTCGACCGTATCAAATGCAGCACTGAGATCAAGTAATACTAAGACTGAAATTTTGCCATTATCTGTGTTAAGGTGGATGTCATTAAAGACCTTAACGAGAGCCGTCTCAGTGCTGTGGTGTGGTCGGAAGCCCGACTGAAAGGTATCAAAGCTGTTGTTTAGTGACAAGAAATAATTGAGTTGTTGAAAAACTGCTTTTTCAATGATTTTACTTAAGAACGGAAGGTTTGATATTGGCCTATAGTTGCTCATTAGGGATGTGTCTAGATTGTTCTTTTTTAAGAGTGGCTTGATTACTGCAGTTTTCAAGGCCTGTGGAAAGATTCCTGAAAGAAGAGATGTGTTCACAATCTGTAGAAGATCAGAAGACAAACAATTCAAGACATTTTTGAAAACACCCGTTGGTAGAATATCAAGGCAACAGGAGGAAGTTTTCAGATGTTGTATAATGTCCTCCAGGTTTTTATGGTTGATCGCATGAAACTCAGTCATATTGGAACTAGTTCTGCTTGAACACTGTGACAACACACATCCTGTACTTGATATGGAGGCACTGACTGTTTGTCTAATCTTTTGAATTTTTTCTTTGAAGAAGGAGGCAAAGTCATTGCAGGCCTTGGAAGATAAAAGTTCAGATGCTACTGGTACTGGAGGGTTTGTTAACCTATCGACAGTAGCAAACAAAGCACGTGAATTATTATTGTTTCTAGAGATAATATCAGAGAAGAAGGACCGCCTTGCATTCCTCAGTTCCAAATTATAAATGCGAAGTCTCTCTTTATAGGTGTTATAATGGACCATGAGATTTGTTTTTCGCCACCTTCGTTCAGCTTTTCGACACTCTCTTTTTTCTGTTCTCACCAGTGGGACATTTCTCCATGGAGACCTTTTCTTACCAGAGACAACTTTGACCTTAGTGGGAGCAATGGCATCAATAACATTTGTAATTTTACAGTTGAAATGATCTACAAGCTCAGTGACTGAGAGCCCAGGGGGGGCGGGTGCGGCGGAGAAAAGCTGAGTAAATTTTTCACTGGTGTTTTCAGTGATAAACCGTTTTCTGATTATCTTTGTTTGGACACTTTTGGGCACAGAGATAGAGCCGTTAAAGAAAACACAGGAATGATCAGACAGAGCAACATCAGTCACCACAACCTTGGAAATGTTCAGACCCTTGGAAACAATCAAGTCCAGCGTGTGCCCCTTATTGTGCGTGGGCTCTGTCACATGCTGAGTCAGTCCATAGTTCTCAAAAACACAACACAGTTCTTTGGTCCCCCTGTCCTGGGGGTTGTCAACATGAATGTTAAAATCACCCACAATGATTACACAATCAAAGTTAATGCAGATTATAGACAGCAGTTCAGTGAAGTCATCAATAAAGGTTGCACAATATTTAGGTGGCCTATAGATATTTAGAAATATTGCTTGGGGACGATCTCAACTGTAGAACCACATATTCAAAAGAAGCAAAATTTCCATAACATATTTGCGTACAGTGGAATGAGTCATTAAACAAAATGGCAACTCCACCTCCTTTCTTATTCACTCTATTCTCGCTCATAAAACTGAAGTTAGGGAGCTGACTCGATGAGAACAGCAGCGCTGTTATTATGGTCTAACCAGGTCTCAGTTAAAAACATAAAATCTAGATTGTGATTAATAATAAAATCATTAATTAAAAGGATTTTCCTGCCAAAGACCTGATGTTTAGTAAAGCTAGTGTTAGTGTGTTCTCATTTTTGTAACAGGCTGTGGCTGACGAGGAATGGATGCTAAATTTGCTAAGTTTGCAGTTAAGTGCTTATTCACCATCATTTTTCTATTGCCTATCACAACATAAATTGAGGAAGAATTGAAAACACAGGGCCGGGCTTGTCTTTGAAAAAGTCATGAGTGTCACTAGTCCTGGAGCCTAGGCCCGGCACATATCAGTTTTTGCTTGCTGGATTTTGCACACAAGCGTCCTTATCGGGCAGAGGTGCCTGGCGTTTTACTTTTGTCCGGGGTTGAGTCATGGGTGAAGGAAGGGGGTAAATTTGGTTCCAACATCTACCAGCTGCTTCATCTGGTCAGTGAACTCCAACATGTGGGTAGGGAAAGAGGGGAAAGAGTGCGTGGAGATAGCGATGGCTCCTCAAGGGATTCGGGGCTGGTAGGGGGGTTTGAGGGGTGCTGGACGGGTGAAAAGGAGAGTTGGGGTTCCGTATCTCTGCTGTCTGGTCTCCCACGGTCAAATCTGTGCACAGGTGGGGGCTGTGGTGAATCACTGCCAAACTTTGTTTTATTTTCCTCTTGTTTAGATTGGTCTGGTCTTGTGTCCTTGATGGGGAGCAGTGTAGCGCAGAAAGTAAAGAATGTTAGAGGTGAACAGCTTTACTCCTGGCCTGTTAAGGAAAAGTCCATCTGCTTTAAAAAGATGTAAGCGCTCCCAGAAAATGTTAAAATTGTCAATGAACTGCAGAGAATGGACAATACATTGAGTTGACAGCCATTTGTTTAGTGCCAACAGTCGGCTAAATCTCTCAGCTCCTCTTCTCACTGGCGGTATAGGCCCACTGATAAACACATCTGCGTTTAAGGAACTGACTTGGTTTAGCAGATCCATAAAGTCCAGTTTCTGCAATTCAGACTGTTGCTTTACAACATCATGCGACCCTATATGTAGTATAATGTTCTTCACAGTTGGGTGCTCTGCCATGATATCTGGGATTCTTTGGGTCAAGTCAGACACCGTGTCTTTGGGAAAACAGAGTATTTTGGTGTTTTTACTGTTTTTTAAATCTTTTACAGCAGAGTCACCCACAATCAGGGTTTGAGGCCCAGTTGTTAGCTTTTTACTTTTTGAATTGCTCTTGGTCCTTACCCTGCTGTGTGGCGATGAGTTGCAATCCCGGTCATCAGATGGCTGTCCATCGTCCAGCAGCAGAGGAGCATATCTGTTATCTTGTTGCAAACAAAGTTGTTGGGGAGGCATTTTGTTGCTTATTTTCCCTTTTGCAGCTGTCCACGGCTGTGTCCGACTAGGTACAGGGGTTGAAGAGGCGCTCTGCTGGGATGATAATGCAGGCCAGCCGGTCGTATCACAGATCTCAGGGCGCTGTGCCCTGCCCGTTAGTCGTCCTCCCATTTCCCAGGAAAATGATTTACTCTTAGGCTTCGCACCAGCCGAGTTCCAGGGAGGACTACCACTTGTTGATTTATTACCCGTTCCACAGCCCTCCTGTTTCTTTGTAGTCTTCATGGTGCTAATTAGCCGTGTGTTAGCATGCTTTTGTCCATTGTTTTGGGTCCATGGTAAAGTGGTGTCATTTCCACAAGATCTGTTCACTTCCACGTTCACTTCTAATAGGTGAACCTTGGTTTCCAGAAGTGCAATCTTCTGAAGGAGTTTGTAGTAGTCATCCACGGAAAAAGGAGGCATCTTGCTGCTAATTAGCTTTAGCTGCAGTCACTGTAGGACAGGCTTGAGCTATTGGTAGGCCACGCTCAGGCAGAAAAATGTTAAAATATGGCAATAGCCTACTATGGCTACCAAAAATGTATAGTCCAATGATTTATAAATATCCAAGAGCCGTTGCTCATAGTTTCTCTCAGAGGAAAAGCAAGATTATCAGCAAAAATATGCAAGCAGAGGCAGGAGCAAGCAGCAAAGCGTCTGCACTGTAAGAAGCAGGAAGCAAAAAGCAAAAAAAAGTAAAATAAATACCTTAAAAATAACGGTATATTTCATTGCCAAATACTACCACATTTATATTAAAGGAATAGCTACCAACATATAAATGTTATGGACTAATATCTGACAAATGTATACTGCCTTATGGTTTACAGTATACAGATTGTCATATCGCCCAATCATATCCTGGGGTAATTGTATTTCTTGCATATAAATGTATGGGATTCAATACAGTTACTGAATGTGTGGTAAAACAGCAGCAGTGTTTACATTTTAAGGCCATTTGAAATGGGTTCTTCCCACTTTTGCTATACAGTGGGGCATGTGTGGCATGCTTGTTTGTGTGGGTCCCTTGATTACTGTGGTTTTACAGTAAATTATTTACCATCCGGATGACTGGAATTATCAAGTGCATGGGGAAAATCTAATTACTGACCTTCTGTGGTAATGCTGTCCGGAACCTCTTTTTTCGAACAACATAATGACAGTGGCAGGAAGGTGAAGAGGTCTTGTAATCCCTCTGCAACTACTGGCCAGGTGTTTAAATATTAGGTCATGTTTGGTCAGCTTTCTAATAGAGAGCAGCAGGTCTAGTTCCCTTTGCTAATGGATACTTCACTTCGTGTCTATAGTTCCATGAGGCTCAATGGTAATTTTATGTTCTTTTTACAGGTGCAGAAACCGGTGTGTGAAGTACTTCTAAGCACTTCATGTACATTTTAGGTTTTCCACACAATTGCTGTTTGTTCTCAACATTGTCTTGTGTTATCAATATCACTGTATTGTTTTTGATGCTATCGAGTGAAGGATTTTGGAACGGGTAAGCTGATACTGCAAAAAAGATGTGATTCATACTTACAACCTGGCAAGTAATTTCATATCAAAAGCTTACTTTAGTGAAAATGGAATCATACTGCCATTTCCATAAATTTTGTGGTTCCAATTGAATATGTTGTGCTTAGTCGAGTGGACATGTTAATGTGTTCATGCAGATCAGGTAGCACAGTTGCTGTCAGGCTCGTTGCACAGTGGCAAGGACATACCACACACCACATCTACAATAACAGCTGTGAAAAGATTACTGTGCAATACGTAACGGTTTCAATGTTTTTTCTGTGTGCAATAAGATATTGTGAAAAATCTTGGATGCAATAATAATATCCATATTAATTTTTATTTATAAAGTTATATATTTGTATTTATTTCTTCTTATATTTTTTGTAGAACTGACTCTATTAGCAATGCACAAAAACTACTGGTACGGCCATGTACTTGTGCAAATGTCAATAAACATCTATTATATTCTATTGGTACTCATTTGTGTGTAAACTTATCTGCTTGGACTGCTCTCTTCCCAACACAATTGTATCTCCTTATACAAATGATCTGGGTTCCTGTAGCCAGGTTAGCTCAGTTGGTGGCGCACATGTATAGAGGTTTGCTCCTCAAAGCAACGGCCGCAGGTTTGACTCCGACCTGTGGCCTTTTGCTGCGTGTCATTCCCCCTCTCTCTCTCCCCTTTCACGTCCTCATCTGTTTTGTTGAATTAAAGGCCTAAAATGCCTCCCCAAAAAAGATCTTAAAAAAAAAAAAAAAGATCTGGGTTCCTGTGATCCTTTCCTCTCTTATTAAGGATCTGTCTACATTCTTGGACAAGGAGCACATTTTTTTATTATTTCTTGCTGACCTAGTAATTGCTCATAATGTCGATATTTATTCAAGGTCTCCTCTACAGGTGCTAATGCCTCTGTTCAGCTTGCCTTCTGAGGCTCAACACGAGCATGGAGGCTAAAAACGGCAAAGACTTAGCATAGGACTGATGTACATTTCATTTCAGAATGATCCATTTATGTGCTCACATTTTCACAATCCTTATCTGCTTACTTTAATATTGAATATTCAATGGTGGGATCATTTCAATAAGTGGAATAATGCAAGAGGCTGATATGAGAGAGCAATAAAGGAAATTCTCTTTGGGGCTTTTTATTCCCAGCCAAGAACGCTGCTGCTTCTTTTTTGGAGAAGACACATTCAAACTCATTTAACTGAGTCGCTGATGAGCACTGCACTGAGCACAACACTGCCCTCTCTATCATGAATGCTCTGCTGTGTTGCAATTAATTTTCCAGGCCAATTCGTGCATGTAAACAGTGTGAGATAATTGCATTCTTGACAATACATTTTTCCCCTTGGAATGTATTTTCTCTGCCTCAACTCATGGCCCTGGTCAGAGCAGGCAGTGGTGAATCAAGGCCTAGGAGCAGCATGAGTGCAAAACAGTGTGAAGAGTATTTACTTTTACACAGATGAGTGTAAGGTGGATCTTGAATTGTTATTAAACCCCATCTTGAAGGAAACAAAAAACATGCCAAGCTATTCATGGACTTTTTGTCAGCTTTTAACACAATCCAGCTTTACATTCTAAATGATAAACTTATCAATAATTTTAGTTTAGATTACAACATTGCAAGCTGGATTCTTGACTTTTAACAACCGAACTCAGAGAGTAAGTGTGAATGGATGCACGTCTGGGGAATTGATATCATCCACTGGGTCACCCCAGTGCTGTGTCCTTTCCCTTCTCTCTATATTCTTTGTACCAAGGACTGCTGCTGTACTGCTGCACGAAAACAGGTTGATTTTAAAGTTTGCTGATGACTCTGTAATGGTCAGCCTCCTACATGACAGTGAAAAATGCAACGGTCCTGTAGTTGATGAATTCGGTGTGACAATGCATTCCTTCACCTAAATGTGCAGAAAACTAAGGACATTTTAAACCCAAACCCACCAAACCTAAACATTTCTCGGGACTATAGTGGATCAAAAGTATAAATTTACTTTCCACTCTGAAGCTTTATGCAAAAAAGGCCAGCAGTGCCTGTACTGCCTGAGGAGACTGTCCAACTTTTATGTTGATAAGTCCCTTTTGATTGTGTTCTACAGATTTTACAGTGCTGCTCATAAGTTTGTGAACCCATGCTAAAGTTGACTAATAATTAGGAAGACATTTATCTTAATTCCTCAATTAAAAAGATTAGGAAAAATCCAACCTTTAAGGACACCAATTTCTTTGTGAATGAATAATGTATCGTAAATAAATAAATGTTCTTCGTTAAAATACAGGGGGCAGCCCTATGTTGAATTCCCATAGAAGCAGGCATATTTTTATTATTAAAGGCCAGTTATTTGATGGATCCAGGATATTATGCATCCTGGTTAAGTTCCCTTGGCATTTGGAATTAATATAGCCCCCCATTATCACATACCCTTCACCATACCTACAGACTGACATGGTTTTATTTCAGCTAGCCTAATAGCTGGATTGATTTGCATTGAGAGAGGATTTTAAGGAAAGTACCTCACGTGAATATCCTTATTTCCTATAAGGCATTAAATTCAATTTACAAAAGATGATTTTTTATTCCTCTTTTTAGTCATCTTTAGCATGGGTTCATAAACTTATGAGCATCACTGGATATTGAATCTGTCCTGAGTCTGACCTTCTCTCTGCTCTGTAATCTTACCATGATGTCCGAAACTGCACTAAACAGAGTTGTGAAGATGAGCAACAAGATTTTGGGAGTTTGGTGTTAAGGACGTCAGAGACGTTGACAAAAGAGGTTGGCGATGTACTGTAATGGATGCTGATGTTGTTCTTGACAATGGTTGTTGTTGACTACCTTGTAAGGCTGAGAAGCACTTTTCCTACCCTGTGTAGGCTACTTTGACGCTGCTACACATGCACCTCGTACTTGTATTTATTTGTTCTCATACTGTAACGGTTGTGTTACAGTTTTTACTATTGTTCAAGCTTACTCTACTACCCCCCCCACCCCACCCCACCCCACTCATGACTGCATGTATATCTCGCATGTATTTTTGTGTCTGTTATGTGCTTATACCTGCTGCACACCCAATTGCCCTTCAGGAACACACTAGGGTTGAAGTTGAAGTTGAAAGTTGTCACTTTTAATGAAGGCAGAGACATCCTTCTTAGTTGCTTTAGAGACAAGTTCACGTGATTTTTAGCTTTTGCCATTACAATTATATTGGATAATTTTCAAAGAGTACAGTACGATTGTTTGAGCACTGACATCCAAAATCTTTGTAATATACACGATTTTCTATCTTCACATATATGCTTTCCTTGACATTGCATGAGAAGCTGGAGATGAGTAAAGATAAATATATGAACTTCACATTTCCTGGCAAGGTACTTGAGATCAAAACCATAATCACTGTGTGTGTATAGTTGGAATCTCTTGTTCTAAAGTCTTTAGACCACCATGAGCCGTTTCTTACATTATGTGGAGCTGTTGGAGACTAATTTAGTGCTTATGGTAGGGAGCCTGCAGGTCTGTTCAATAGTACTAAAGGCTCATCTACCCTAATGAATTTCCTTGTGACGCAGAAACTAACTGGGAGGCAGGGGGCTTTATGACACATCATCCAATATTGTTACATAAAGGGAAATTACAAGATGGCAAGAGACCAACAGCCCAGTATTTCCTCAGAGAAACTGGATGGACACTACTGAAGTCTATGAAGGGTTACTTTATCCATGGAGAGTATGTAACGATATTCCCATACAAAAAATACATTCATTATTTTATCTAACTATGTTTAAATTAAGAAAATGAGCAGGATCAAATATTCCTCTCTGTTAAGTTAGGAATAGAATTTGTTACAGAGACATTGGAAGATAAAATCTACTTTGTACTCTGTGCTTCAGAAATTGACAGCAAGGTTTAATGATCATTAGTTCTAATGACATGTTGGAGACAAATTACTTTACTTTGGTATTTACCAACACACTTCTAAATTGTTCAGCATTGTGTAATAGGGCAATTTCATATTAAAAGATTTGTGGGAGCAATTTCTTTGGCTCCATAGATGTTATACTGATGAACATACAGTATGAGCCATGCGCTTGGCCTTTGACCCTGTTCCTATTGCCCCACTAAAAATGCAACTAGAGTGAGAGACTGCAACAAAATATTTTTTTTGTTCAGCACTCAATATGATTCACTTGTGAACATTCACTGTCTTAGTAAATATGACAAAATCTTGTGGTATTTCAATTTTCTTGCCCACTCTATGTCAGTAAAAGTAGTTACTGTACACCTTTAGAACCCATGACTCTCATTGGCCCAAGTTAAGGTGAACACTTTAACCACCTAAAGATGAAATAGCACCACATTAAAAATGGTTTTGACTTATTTTTAAGGAGGCACTGGTGAATGATGTTTAAATTCTCTCACCATTATAATTATACACCATGTAATATCAGGAGATTGTGGGTCCACATGCACATACCATATTCATTCTCAAGAACATGAGACATTGACTATGACAGTGAATTCTTTCTTTCTTGTTTTCCCACTTACCCTGCTTAAAGAATAACTTAACTACAAATGATGCTACTAACTGATTCAAAAACCTGGCAGATTTCTGTGAATTAGACACATTGATGACCACACATTGGCGTCATTTGCATTCAAGCTCTTTTATTGGCTTGCTATAAGTGAGATAGGACTTCTGATTGGCTAGTAGTTTGAGGTAAAACATTTGACTGGCCAATAGACTTCAATCAAGCATTCACTCACTTAATATAGAAACCCACATGGGGAACATATATAAAACCCTGCACTGTGGGGAATGTTCAGCAGATTCACAAGTGAGACTATCTTTGAATTCTTCATTACCAGAAGATCTACTATCTCACGGTGAGTATAGATAAAAGACTGCTTTTTTCAGTTGATTGAGCAAATTGTGTTGTTTAAAATCAGATGATGTGTTTGTAGTAGACTGGATAACCACTGGTGGATTTACTGGTTACCAACACAAGGGAGAGGCAGCATTGTTGGTTTGATGACGTTATACTATCTATGGCAGGCTGCAGCTAATTCTGTTAATGGACAGAGCTGCTGTTATAGCTACTGGCAAAGCGTCCAGTCTGAGCAGTATATCACCAATAACTCTTCTATCTGCCTCTCAGCTGCTTTCACAGCGAGGGATTGTAAGAGAGAGACAGGTAGAGGATTCATGCAGTGAATGCATGCAGTAGACGAAAACGTCCGTACAAAAAGAATGCTTTGGACACAGATCACACAAAATTATTTTTAAAACATTTCCTTGCATTTGGTATTGTGTGTTTTCCACAGGGAATCATGATAATGCAGAAACTCTGGACTCTCCTTCTTGCCTATGCACTGATCATTTGTCAGATGTATGTCACACAGGCAGCTCCATCCAGGTCAGAGTTGTGGCATTATTCCTAAAATTATAAAACATATTTACCTTGTAAAAACATTGTGATTACTTTTTTTGATGTGTTTATGATTATTTCTGCAGAACACTTTTCCCCATTTACCATAACTTATCAAATACATAGACAATAGGTATTTACTACATATTATAAACTCAATTCCAAAGATCAGTTTGCTTGTTTATGGATGTAAAAATGCTATTTAACTTGCTGTGAGCTTTTAAAAAGAACAATAACATCAGATTACACAAAGTTTGAATTGTATCGCTACCGTATTTGTCTGGACAAGATATACAGTTTTTAAACCACCGATGTGGCAGAACCAGAACTAGTGAAATCATTCTAATCTACTGTAATGTGTATTTTCAGAACTAGTAAGGAGTCTATGTCAGATGGAATCATACTATCAAATGATGATGCCCAAAGGTTACTCCGAACTATCACGGAGTTCATGCAGATAACTTCAGATGAGCAAGACACAGCTGATGGAAACAGGTGTGGCTTTCAAATTTTAGGTATCATCCCAGCATAGTTAACTGTGATTATCATAAAGTTTAAGTGCTATCTATCTATCTATCTATCTATCTATCTATCTATCTATCTATCTATCTATCTATCTATCTATCTATCTATCTATCTATCTATCTATCTATCTATCTATCTATCTATCTATCTATCTATCTATCTATCTATCTATCTATCTATCTATCTATCTATCTATCTATCTATCTATCTATCTATCTATCTATCAATCTATCTATCTATCTATCTATCTATCTATCTATCTATCTATCTATCTATCTATCTATCTATCTATCTATCTATGTAAACCGTTACAATCAGTTGCAAAATATAACACACTTTTGTTTATAAGCTCAACAGCTCCAACTTTGATGTTTATTATTATTCAAGGTATACAGTGAAATTGATGTACATTAACTCACAGTCATAATCACTTAATGCATGGACTGCAGTTTTTCATTCATTCATCCATCCATTTATTCAGTATAAAATGATGTGCCTGAAAAGCAATGTCTTTGTTCAGAAAACTGAAGAGAGTGTCATATACATTAGTGAAGAAAATGCACAATAGCATGACAACACAACAACAACAAGTTTTTTGAATGCCTGTTGGATCTGTTAGCATGCATTTGAAATATTAATTTTTATGCATGACTTTTTGGAAAAACATCATGCATGTAATTTTTAATATTTATCTGCATGCCATGGTTACCGTAAGCCTGTTTCTGCATGTTTGTCTTTGTCTCTAACAGCTTGGATAGACCCATGTCTAAGCGCTGCACCGGCTTAAGCACTTGTGTGCTGGGCAAACTCTCCCAGGATATTCACAAACTACAAACCTATCCCCGCACCAACGTGGGAGCAGGGACACCTGGAAAGAAGCGAAGTCTATCTAAGCAATATGAAAACTATGGCAACTCATACAACTAAAACTCTCTAAATCTATTATTTCTGTCTGTCTGTCTGATTTAACAGATGCTTATTCATCCGTTCACAAGACTGCAGATGCATGTGGAGCCTATTTGTCTGACTAACTTCATAGAAACGCTCTTGCTTTAATTTTGGCAGACACTGGATTTTGACACTGTTGAGACTATAAAACTTTGAATTAGCTACAAACATACTGTCACTTAAGTGGTTCTGTACATTACAATAAAAATTAGAAAGAGCTTAAAACATTGCTATTAAATCATTTTTCTCTTCATAGTAAGTATGTTTCCCCTTAAATAAAATCATCTTTACATGGAACTCTGTTTTTTAATTCATTCACGATTAAAACCATACATAAGTCATTGAAAACCAAACAAGGGTAAGCAAGGACTACCTATAATGCACAACAATTGTTGGTATTTTTAAAACAATACTGTTCAACATGTGTCTTGAGTATCATAATAATCTGTGCTTACTATCTTTTCTATTCTTACAAGTAATGCAACAGCACAAAAGCGGGCATGCAACACATCCACCTGTGTAACACACCGCTTGGCTGACTTCCTGAGTCGGTCAGGAGGACTGGGACACAGCAACTTCATTCCCACCAACGTGGGTGCCCAGGCATTTGGCAGACGGAAGAGGCGCGGCCCTATGTGAGCACAAGAGCAGATACATGGTGTGTTAGCACTCTGTACATCAGAATTGCTGGACTCATTGAAGCTTATACTGTAGATAAAGTATGGGAGAAATTTGTCAAGGGAAATCTCAAAATATATTATCATTAAATATGTAAACAAATATATGGCCACATGCGGAAATTGGTTTTCTGTTTTCTAAAGCATCATATATTGTCCGAGTGTTGTTGTGTTTGAATTTTACAGATTTGTGACTGGTGTTTCATTATGTGTATAACAATTGGAATTGTAGAATTCCTGTAATGGACATTTTAAATATCCTGAAATTAGATATAATGATCAATTATGCCATGTCTACTATATAACTTTGATCCCCATATCTCATACTGCCCGTATTGTCCTTTGCTCTCTATTGTCAATCTATGAAATAAAGCCAAATGCCCCACAAATTATTTTCTGAATGTTTTCAGAAGTTAAAATATTTTTTTATTTTCCTATCCTCTCTTTGGATCTCTAGGACCAAGTGCCTCCTTTGAGTGACAAAACTGCATCATCATCTACCTGCAAACACTTGGAAGCAGGAACTTATACAGTATTCTTCACAAACACGGAGTGATCTTGCTTTCAGACTACAACCAGAAAGTTGGTAGAAAGTATTTGTTGTTAGTCTGTGCTTAAAAACAGAGAAATAACTAGCATTGTTGTCATCCTCATCAGGAAAAGCTAACTAAGAAAATATTTTCTATGCTAAGAGGGATGAGAATAGAGTTCTTCTATCTTGGCTTGTGGCTCAACTGGTCTTCTGACCTGTAGCAACAGTACGGTGTGTCAAACTGGAAGTTGTATACGGAACGTCTGCACTACCAACAAAACCTTCAACAACAGTGGCTGTCTTGTGTCTTGATGTAAACACTTCATTACATTTCATTAAAGTGCACAATGCAAGTGTGAAAATGTACTTGGAATTCTAAATATTGTAATAATCGTGAATTGAAAGCAGGAATAAATTGTATTTTAGCTACATTACACTTTCATGTCTTACTGTGTTTTTGTTTAATTGGGTGATATAAGCTGTAAAAAACCATACTGAGCTTTCCAGCAGCACTATCTATTCATTTCAAAAAGGTTCACATAACGTGCTACAGAATGAAACACTAGGTATAACATCAAACCATGAAATTTAGGAAATTCACTTTTTATGGAAATAGAGAGGACACATTGCATTCACTACACATAAATAATTGGACCAGCATAATTCAATATTGTGAGTTGTAAACTAGTGATTGATATTTTTTGTAATGAGAAACAATGGTAGACATGCCACTGACATTTGAACAAATGTTTATGTGCATGTTTTATCTTTCTATACCTGGCTAATTTTTTCCTCTAGTGGTTACAATAAGTTACAACTATTTCATTGGATATGGAGCCTCTCTCAAGAAACAGTCTTAATTAAAGATGATTTTTTTCAGGCATTTTAGGCCTTTATTTTCCATAGCATAGATGAAGACATGAAAGGGAAGAATAAAATGCAGCAAAGGGTTGCAGGTCAGAGTCTATTAGCTACATTGCATTGCATTACATTACATTGCTGCGGTTGCTGCATCAAGGAGTAAACCTCTATATATGTGCGTTTAGCTCTACCAACTGAGCTAACCCAGCCACAAGAAAAAGAGTCTTGAATGTGGGGTAGCTTCTCCTGCAGCATCACATCATAACATGTTTTCTTGTAAAGTTTGTATATTGTTTCAGTAAAAATCAATTTGAAATGTTTCAATGTACTTTCTAAAGCTTCTTACTCACCTAAAAGTATAAAATAATACTGTTTTGGGTATTAGTTCACAAAAGACAGGCATATTAGCCAATAAAGATGATACTTGGACACACCTCATGGAACAATTTAGACCAAAGTGCTTTTAGTTGCTAAACCATACCTTAACCATCTATATTTATATTTATTTATTTATGGTCATGAACATACTGTTTTGAAGCAGGAAAAAGATGGCGGAAGGGTCAGCTTCTCAAATTACAGCTAAACAGTAAACTAAAATGTGTTTCAGAAAACATTTAGACAAACAATAAGCAATACAGTAAAAGAATCTTGATTTGTATTTGATCAGCATCGGTGGGTTTGACAGCTTGATCTGAGTTTTGGGAGCCTGGTGCCTTGCGCTGGTCAGAGTATTCGGCAGTTACATCCAGCAAACACCTTCAAGCATGACGCTTCTCTTTTCCCTTGTGTTGTCTTCCCATCCACCTTTTTTTTTATCCCGTTTTATTAACATTTTTGTTGCTTTTTTTCTAAGTTATTTTTTTAGGGTTTTGTGTTTATTATTTTTTTTTTTAAGATTATTTTTTTGGGGCGTTTTAGGTCTTTATTTTTTTACAGGACAGCTGAAGACTTGACGGGAGAGAAAGGGGGAATGACATGCAGCAAAGGGCTGCAGGTCAGAGTTGAACCTGGGCCCTCTGCGTTGAGGAGTAAACCTCTAAATATGGGCGCCCGCTCTACCAACTGAGCTCTCTGGGAACCCAAAGTTTTTTTTTTTTTTCGTTTATTTCAACTTCCCATATTTCTGATATAATTTTTTTGGAAAAAGGAGGCTGACATTAAGGGTTAAATCCGCCCCATGTGAGATAAACAGACTGGCCAATCACAACTATTGTGGATGGACTGGGTTCTGGACTCATCGCAAATTTGTTTTGAATGGAGGGGGGCCTGATGTAGCCAGAGCAAATGAAACATGAGCTGGCAGATTCATCTGGTTTTCAGGCTAAGAAAAAAAATCTTTTTTGGTTCGACATATAAATATATAAATAAATAAATGTATAGTTGGTTACTGTGGGGTATTAGTGTCCTTTATAATCAAAGGCCAACAAAATAAATATGTACAGAGTTTGGCTTTCTCTAACATCTGTCTGATACTTCTGCAAATGATTTGTTATAGCAACAGTTACTCTGACCTTTTTCTGTAGAGCAAAGGATATCCCATGGAGCAATTCGTGATAGGCTTCTCAGCCCCCTTGGGTATGTCAATTTTTCTCTAGAGTTCCTGTGTAACAGACCCTAAACGTCACAGCTCCTAGTCTTTCCTAATTGACATGCTTGTTCTACAAGTTGTTTGACTCCTCCATTCTCAATTCTCTTTAGGGAAAATGTTATTTTCTTTTTTAAATAACTTAATATATCAACAACAAGGGAATATTACAACATGACACAAATACACTGTAGCAATGTACAACGTGTTTGTTTCTAAATATTAAATAACTAATGAGATGTTGACCAGAATATGGAGAAATAATAAGGGTGGTTGTTGAGGTAGGTGGGACACCTACATAAAAGTGTGACTTGTTAGGGAGTGGTGTAGATAAGTAATATATACTCTTTATCAATGTCAGTTATATTTGTGCAGTAAGTTTGGCCACTTTTACTGACACATTTGTATACAGTTTACAATTGTTGGACATTACATTTACTGATGTGTTATTAAAATGTGGGGGTCTGGGTATCTGGTAGCAGATTTAACAATGTCCTATGTGTCCACTGGACATTAGATTTATTCATTAACAATGACATGTCATTGATGCAATCACCTGATAAAGCCTGTATCCTCCAAATGCAGACCTGGACATAGACATTTGAGTGTTGTTTCACTGGTACTGATCCTAGGTATCTTGTAGCTTGGATTGTTTCTCCCATTTCAGGAGCCCAGCCTTTTTCCTTGCTCTCTAAACACTATGTGTACTGTAAGCTTTCAGCTGGGATTAATGTCTGTGCACTTGCCTGCTGTACTATACCAAATATGTTTGAAGTTTAACAAAGAGATGAACTTAATAACGGCAAACTACATAGGTGTGTGATTGTCAGTGCTTGATAGAAAGTAAATGCATACTCCAATCTTTCCGTATACTTTTTTTATATGCAGTGTACAAGACATTGTAAATATTGAAAAGTCAAACTTGATCCTGTGGTGGTTGAAACATGTTATAAAAAACTCTTTCCCCTGAGTGTTGACAGACAACACATATCTCAGTTGATTAGACAGATGAGAATGTGGCTGCTTGGATGTGAGTAGCCATGTGCAAACTCCCAAACAGAGCTAATGAAGGAGATGAGGGCTAGTGTTAGAGTTAGTTCAGAGCCTTAGAGGAGCTCTTCCAGATGCCACATATGTCTAGGGACGGCTGTCTGTCACTTTTTCTTCATCACCATCTAGATGACAAACTATATGCTAGTTAGGGGCATTATCTTACTTCTTGTGTTTAACATAGGAACACAGCCTTTTTGTGCTTGCCGGCTGGTTGTTTGGTACAAAACGTTTCTATATGGAACAATACGTTTAGCTTCCATCACAGAGGAGGAAAGGCAACACTATGTCTATGAAACCCTGCCTTAACATTGCCAGGACAATGGAATAGCGCTAGACAGATCGGTTGGCCAATATTATCGGACGATATTGGCCTATCACAGACATAGTGGTATTGACATATATGTTTTCCGATATGCATGCAACATTTAATGAAGACAAACAATGCTTTGAGTGATTTAGAAATGCTGTCATAGCTATGTATTTAGTTTATTTAGATGATAGGCAACTGACTGATACTGAACATGTTTATGGAGCTATTTGTTTTCTCAGTGTTCATTTCTAGAATTACTTGACAATATAATACATTGCATGTATACAAATATTTTTTTAACTTTTGAAGTTACTTCTTACGGAAAGCAGCCATCTAAGTACATTTGCATTGTCGTATCTGTGCAAATTTGCGAAAATACAAAATCCACACAGAAAAGGTCTATTTTCATTCAAGCTCAAAAATTCACTATGTCGGCTGCATTGTCTCAAAAAGGTAATGGTGAAAAGCAACTGTCAGATGCATGTTTGTATCAGATTCTGACCTTTGCTTTTGATTCATACAAATTCAAAATGTCCAAATGACCCATCTCAAAAAACATACCTCAAAAACTCTTATGTAGACGTCCTGATGGACACTCTGTTACCAACATTTACTACTGGAAGCTACCCACTGCTATCACTGCTTATCTGAATGTCACAAATCAGCTCAACTGGAGGAGTTGGGGGTTGAGAGCTTTGCTCAAGGGCAACTCAGTGGTGGTAATGAGGAAATTACATGCTCTGCTTATTCATTTTCTTCACTTAGATTTATTCTGCCAGTCTAGCGATCAACCCCGAATCCCTCTGGGTTCTGTTAGCAACCAAAATGCACTTGACACTATCAATCACTACACATTTTGAAATGGCTAAACCTAGCCATTTTACATATTTACATGTCATTTCTTTTGTTATCTGTTTAGTATTTCTGCATTTATAACTGAATTATAGTGCATGTAAACCCACTATCTGCTTCTCTTTGCACTGCAATGCCACCATGTGGCTAAATAATAATTTAGCATGCAAAGATTTGCTGTGCTGCATGTAATTCTTAGTGGTCAGAGAATGGAGATAGCAAGTTGTCATACTTCTTAATTGAGATGTAACAAGGGAGATTGAGCTGCCAGCACAGGGGAGGTTCATATACTCTAATGCAGTGGTTCTCAACCTTTTTGGGACCAGCACCCCCCTATCCGTTATCCGGGTCACAAAACTTGTATTGTTGTGAACCTTTGGTGTAAACTCGCCTTAAAACAAATGCCCCCCAAAGGCACCTTAACGCCCCCCTTTCCACAATATTGCTTCCAGCGCTCCCGTTATCCTCTGAACACCCCCTGGGGGGCTGTACCAACCCTGTTAAGAAACACTGTTTTAATGCATGGGCTTAGTCAGAGACAGATTTCTCAAAACTCCATGCTTTGACTCTGCAGCTTTACACAGATAATCAAGATATTTAGTGTTCAGATATACTTTTTGCAATATATTTGATTATGAATATTAATACACACTAACATTTTGGACATCAGGATTCTAACAAAATATACTGACTTTCTCAATTTGCATCGTGTGTTAGGGAGGCACGATGATATTGGTACAACATCGGTATCGGCCAATATAAGCTTAAAATTATCATCATATGAATATTTCTGCAGATGAGCTTTGCCGATAGGGTGGCATGTTTACTATGCGCACATGATGACCGTGAACGCAGCATGAACACCAGCAAAACTAGTGGCCGGGGGCTTGTTCAACACTGACAAATAAAGGCTGGCCTCAAATTAAGACCAGAGAAAAAGTAGTGTGGATAATCTCCTAAATGCCTTTCATTTAATGTGGATTTAAGTTTATCGTAATGTACATTTCTACCAATTTAATTGAACAGATTCAACAATATATTCATGCTTCTTTTTTTTCAAGGATGAGCCGACAAGATTAGCTGACAAGAGCAGAGCACCGCTAGCTAGCTGGAGGTGGGAGGAAACAAGTTCGCCTGGAGCTAGAAACAAAGCTAGCTACCGTCTGTAACGTTAATCAGATACCGTTGTGCTGCAAGACAACAACTACTGTATGCTCTTATTGTAAACTACCAGCAATACTGTAGTACCTGTATTTGAAATAAATACCTGGTAAATTAACAGGGTTCAAACAAAAAAGGGTAAAAATGGGTTTGATTATTTCTGACCCAAATTGCTCTGTGACGCTTCTGGCTGTTGTATGCAGTATGGGGTTGTTTTTGCAAATGTTTCTTAAAAAAATGAATGCTCTCTGTCCACTGGAACGCTATGGCTTTTGATTTAAAACAGATTATTTAAAACAATTATACTCATCAAACAGATGGAATTAGAAATAAAGGCCTGCTTCTAATAAAAGCCCACTTCAAATAAAAGCTGGGTACCTTCTGCGCTTCAGGTAAATAAAGGCGGGTAAATTTAAGGTGGAGGCTGGAGGTTTGGCCTTGACCAACTGCCACTGCCTAGATTGGCCAATCTGAGCTTCCATTTTCTCAAAGGCAGAGTGGGATACCCAGGGCTTGGTTTACAGCTCTTGCCATTTCTAGCCTCTGGGGGACTATAGGCAGGCTGAGGAAACTCATATTAATGTAAAAAAGAACTCATAGTCAAGTGACAATTTCATGCCATGAGACCTTAATTCCTTTGACAAAGCTAGAAAATACAGCAGCAATATGCTATGCTGCGTGCAGTCGTATTTCGGTAGGCAGTCTGTTTTCGGCACAACACTGGTACTAGTCACATTAGCTTTACCACGGACATTTCAACATCAAGCGTGAGTTCTCTTAGCATGTTGAGTCTCAATGCCCATTGGCTAGATGAAGACTTCCATCCATCCATCTTCATCCGCTTATTCGGTATTGGGTCGTAGGGGCAGCAGCTCCAGCAGGAACCCCAAACTTCCCTTCCCGAGCCACATCAACCAGCTCCAACTGGGGAATCCTGAGGCGTCCCCAGGCCAGGTTGCAGATATAATCTCTCCACCTAGTCCTGGGTCTTCCCCGAGGCCTCCTCCCAGCTGGACGTGCCTGGAACACCTCCCTAGGGAGGCGTCCAGGAGGCATCTTTACCAGATGCCCAAACCACCTCAACTGGCTCCTTTCGACGCAAAGGAGCAGCAGCTCTACTTTGAGCTCCTCTTGGATGACTGAGCTTCTCACCCTATCTCCAAGGGAGAAGCCAGCCACCTTCCTGAGGAAATCCCTTTCGGCCGCTTGTACCCTGGATCTCGTTCTTTCGGTCATGATCCAGGCTTCATGACCATAGGTGAGGGTAGGAACGAACACTGAGAGCTTTGCCTTCTGGCTCAACTCCCTTTTCGTCACAACGGTGTGATAAACTAAATGTAATACCGCACCCGCTGCTCCAATTCTCCGACCAATCTCCTGCTCCATGGTCCCCTTACTCGCGAACAAGACCCCAAGTTATTTAAACTCATTCACTTGGGGTAAGAACTCATTCCCTACCTGAAGAAGGCACTCAGATTTAGAGGTGCTGATCCTCATCCCAGCCGCTTCACACTCTGCTGCGAACCAATCAGTGAGTGCTGAAGGTCACAGGCAGATGATGCCATCAGGACCACATCATCTGCAAAAAGCAGCGATGAGATCCTGAGCCCACCGAACTGCAACCCCTCCCCGCCCTGACTACGACTCGATATCCTGTCCATAAATATTATAAACAGGATTGGTGACAACACACGCAATGTTAAAGAGGGGTCTCAACCAAGACAACCCCTCCACAACCAGAGCTTTCAACATTTCTGGACGGATCTCATCAATCCATGGGGCTTTCCCGCTTTGTTTGACTACCTCAGCAACCTCCACCAGGGAAATTGACGACAATCCTCCATCATCCTCCAGCTCTTCCTCTACCACAGAGAACGTGTCAGCTGGATTTAGAAGTTCCTCAAAGTGCACCGTCCACCGCTCTATTACCTCCTTAGTTGAGGTCAACAACGTCCCATCCGTACTGTACACAGCTTGGATGATTCCACGCTTCCCCCTCCTGAGGTGGTGAACGGTTTTCCAATAGCACCTTGGTGCCGACCGGAAGTCCTTCTCCATGTCTTCTCCGAACTTCTCCCACACCCGCTGCTTTGCCTCTGTCACGGCAGAGGCTGCCGCCCTTCGGGCCCATCGGTGCCTTGCAACTGCCTCCGGAGTCCTCTGGGATAACATATCCCGGAAAGACTCCTTCTTCAGTCGGACGGCTTCCCTTCCCGTCCCTTGAGGCACCTAAGACACTAAGACCACAGCTTCCCGCCGCAGGTTCAGCAATGGAAACTTTGAACATTGTCCACTCAGGTTCAATGCCCCTCATGCCCCATACAGGACTCCATTCAAGGTGTCCAAGAAGGCAGAATACTCGCTGTCGAGCCCTCCGTCTGGGCCTGGTTCCAGACAGGCGCCCCGGGCTTGCTCATAGGGTTTTGAGATGAAGACTTTACCCTTTAAAAAGCGGCCCTACACTCAAAGGAATGCTCCGGTTCTCACGTGGCAGCTGCAATTGCATCCGCATTTGATAATATGTTTCTGAAATGGAAAATAGAAAGAGAAAAAGTGTGTGTTGTGCTACATGTTGACAGTGAATAATTTAACTATTTTTGAGGTGAAGGTCTGTCTACATTTGTAAAATGATACATTTACGGCAGAATCAAATGTTGTTTGTCTTGTGTATTGCCTTATCTACAACACATGAGTGTAATAAGGTAAAGGTAGTACAGGAGGGAAGCTGTCCATACAGTACATCAATGACATGTTGTGCTGATTTAATGTGTTCATTCTGTCAGTGAGGTTGTCTATGCCAATGTGGCCTCAATGTTCGCCAAACATACACCTATTCTCAGTTCCCAAAAACACATTCTGCCGGCTTAAAGACCCTTTTCAATAATACAATGCTTTCATATTATATTCATCCTGTGCTATGGTGAACACTGCAACCAAGTCTTATGGGTTTAATTTAATATGATTTCAGGGACTAATTTGGCTTCCTACATGTTAGTGGTAATAAAACCTTTGTATTTGATCTAGATACCCTTCATTTGGATATTACCAAAGACTTTCAAGATTTCAAGATTTGTGTATAGCATTAAATTCAAAGTGAAAAATAACCTCACCAGGGCTCTATGCTCACATTTATTTTTAGGGGCACTGGTCCCCGAACAAAGGACAGGGATGTGTCTGTGTTTCATGAATCACCTTTTCAAACTGTCTCCTAATTATTTGAAGGCTTTGAAATTAGGGTTGGGGTTTTAGCATTGTATTTATCTCAATCCAGAATCAAATGTTCTTATTTAATCTGTATAATTTCAAAACTCTTCGTAAATCTATGCATATTTAGTGTTCACCATTTTGTAAGTTATTTAAATTTTAAGTAACTAGTGGGGAACTCTCGGAGAGCGCAGACCTCCATCAAAGCATGCCCTGTCTTTCTTAAATTTTCCTAGTTGGGAACTTATTTTTGGAGGCTGGGGGTGTGGCTTTGACCAACCGCCATTTTGCTTGTTTGAAAGCCTCTCTCTCATGGGTGGGCCAAATTCTCTGGGCGGGCAGAGCGGAGAAAAGGAGGTAACCTTGCTCCTTATGACCTCATCAGGGCAAGATTCCAGATCGGCCCATCTGAGCTTTCATTTCCACAAAGGCAGAGCAGGATACCCAGGGCTCGGTTTACACCAATCACCATTTCTTGCCAGGGACCATAGACAGGCTGGGGGATTTAATGTTTAAAAACCTCAAAGTGAAATTTTCATGCCATGGGACCTTTTTAAAGATGCTGAATATATCAGCAGAATATATCTAATGTTGATTAAATAAGAATTTACACATGGAAATACAATTAGCCTTTACTGACTTTTGGCACACCTTATCTTCTAGATCAGAACTAGAAAGTTGAGCTGCTTAATTTGACTTTATGATATAAATTAAATTTTAACTGGGAGATTTTGACTCCTGAAATGATGTGGCACAATCATCTGGTGAGAAGATGCATCACTCACAGTTGGAAATACAAAAACACTAAGTCCACTCGTGATTGTACAGAGGTGTTAGGTGTGAAGTTTCTTTTACCTCAAACCTTTGCTGAGCAATAGCTTTTCACATTCACAGGCACCTACAAATATAAGCTTGCACTTATATAGCCTTGCCCATAGCTTTTAATTGTGCTAGGATGTTAATATCATAGGTAATAGGAACAAACAAGAGTTTGGAGTACTCAGCCTTCTTGGAGACCTTGAATGGATTCCTATATGGGATATATTTAAAAAACTGGAGTGGACAATGTTTAAAGTTTACATTGCTAAAGCGGCGGCTGTGGTCTTAGAGTCTTATGTGCCTCAAGGGAGGGGGTAACCCACGAACACCCTGGTGGACATTGGTGGTTAGGGAAGCCGCCCAACTGAAGGAGTCATTCCCAGAAGGCTCCAGAGGCAGTTGCAAGGTACCGAAGGGCCCGAAGGGCTGCAGCGTCTGCCGTGAAAGAGGCAAAGCAGCGGGTGTGGGAGAAGTTTGGAGAAGACATGAAGAAGGACTTTCAGTCAGCACCAAGGTGCTTCTGGAAAACCGTTCGCCACCTCGGGAGGGGAGGGAGGGATTATATCTCCAACCTGGCCTGGGAACACCTCGGGATCCCCCGGTCGGAGCTGGGAAAGGGAAGTTTGGGGTCCCCTGCTGGAGCTGCTGCCCCCGCAACCAGATACCGGACAAGCGGACGAAGATGGATGGAGGTAATAGGAATACCGGTTTTCTTTCAAGATTTATAAGCAGCCTGTCACTATTATTTTCAAGCCTTATGAGTCTCTATTTTTCCATTGTTCCAATGTTACTCTAATAAAAACTGCTTATTATATCTCCTACTGCCCATCAGCCTAAGTGAAAAACCAAACAACCTTTCAAAGGACATTGTTTGCAAATGCCATAACTCCTCTAACTTCATAAAACCATATTGCTCTATTGATTTATTAGAAGAACTTCCAACCTCTATCTAAAATATGTAATGTTTGTTCAGATGCTCAAGATGGCAGCAAAGAGCCATGCAACTCTTCTCCTCAATGAATCAATATTCTATTTATGAAGCATATTAAAAAAACGTTTTCTTCTGTGCCAGATTTAAACAGTACATAATTAATGCAGAGGCCTTTCTTTTCTGGTTGTAAAACCATCTAATCAAACAAATTATTCCAGAGAAAATTCACATAATGGTTTAAAGTGTGAGGATAACTAAATTAATTTGTGTGGATAATTGATGATATTTCAGTGTCCATGATAAACATACTGAACACTAAATGACAGTATGTTGTCTCATCTAAAATGATTAGGTTTTTCTATAACTGTAAAGCTGGTCAATGTCTGTGAATATGTCAATATCTGCATGTGCTATGCAGTACAAATACCAATGCTTATTTGCAGTCAAGTTGTCAATGGTGTTAACCACTCTTCCTTAGTGCTATTACATTAATTATTCTAGCAATTTTGACAGCAAAATCAGAATAATGTCAAGAAGTCAATTCACTGTCCTTTTTATATTGAGTTAATGCATTAGGGCAGCAGTGTTATTGATTGACAGAATGTACGAAAATCATCATGGGAATCTATGAATGCTGTCATACTTATATTGACTCATACTCATATTTGAGACATTCACTCTTCTGCTTAAAGGAGAATTCTGGCCAATTTTTATGTTAATCTTGATCGCTATAAATATGTGAGTACTATAGATTGAAACCCACCCGACCTGAATCAGTCCAGGCAACACTGAGTAGCTGCAGCCACAAGCTTCCACTGAGCTAAAATGGCAGTTAACGGGCAAGTTCTAGAGTGCCTTTGTGCCTCTTAAAAGACACAATGCAATATATATGTCTTTAGAACATGAACAGGGCCTTTACTTAACATCAAGATGCGTTTTCAACTCAGACATTGTTTTATTCATCTACCCTGTCTTATCTTGCTGGTGGGTAGCTTGCTTGCCTGGTTAGCTTCTAGAGCTAGCTGTTAGCTGCTAGTGATAAGTGTGTTCAGGCAGGCTTTTGTGAAAATCATAAAGCAGCAGTTCCATGTGTATTTGTAGCGCATCCATTTTGTGTGTGATCGATCTGGTGTTGATGAGCAGGAGGCTTGGCAGTGTCGATGTGTGTGCTAGTTCTCTTAGTTGGGCAGGTAGCCTTCGTCCCCGCCTTCCTCGCCTCCCGCAGCCGACAACAATTCCCCAAGTAGTGTGGTGGGTGTCCTCCATGCCAGCTAGCTCTAGCAGCTAACCATGCAAGTAAGCTACCCACCAGCAAGAGGAAGACAGGGTAGGTGAATTAAAACAATGTCTGAGTTGAAAACGCATCTTGATGTTACGTAAGGGCCCTGTTCATTAATTGCAAGGCACAAAAAAACTATGAAGGTAAATATAGTGCACAAGGTGAGAGCTTGTAGAATACGATGTGAGAACTTGCAGAACAAAACATCTGAACTTGTATATTAAAATTTGCACTTGCAAAAAATATTTCCACACGTGATCTGAATTTGAAATCACACAAAGAAAAAAAAAACTTGTAAAGAAAATATGAACTTGTGAATGGAAATTTGCATGAACACAATGACAGCTGCAAGCGTGTAGTGCAACATTTACTCGTGTACATTTTATTCTCGGGTTCATTTTCCATCACAACCACAACTCAGTGATTACAACCTCTTGAATCTGTCACTGCAATGTTGCATCACACAGTGGCGAATCTGCTCGCGTTGACTTTTGCAACACTTATTGCAATACATTTGATGCAAAACTAATTTGTACCTGTGGACTTAGTCTGTGGAGCTCTGAGCCAACAGAGCGGCCGGGGACAGCAGGGTTCTATCGGCAGATGAGGAACAACTCTGTCCGGCTTATTTATGTAGGATGGAAGTTAGACAGACTGTCATCAAAGGGGATTGGCCAGTGTAGAAACAATGCTAGAAAGCTTCGCTGCCAACCTCGACCTGATTGGCGCTCCAGAAGGACATGGAGCACCCAGAGTTGGGAACCGGAGGGTTGTCGGTTCAAGTCCCCGTGTGGACTAAAGTACGGAATGTTGATCGGTAGCTGGAGCAATGCCACTTCATCTCCTAGGCACTGCCAGGTGTCCTTGAGCAAGGCACCCTACCACCCCAACCGCTCAGGGCACTGGTCCAGCTGGCAGCCCACTCACTTTGACATCTCTTCATTTGTGCATGATTAGGTCCTGAACATGTGTGTGTATTTCAGGTCTGTGTGTAGTAATTACTAACAGAGTGTAAATTGCAATTGTAATTTCCCCACTGGGGATCAATAAACAGTCTAAATTATTTATCAAACGCAAGCCATCACAGCCCTTTTGGTCAGTTTCAAAACACAAGCCATCACTGGGGCTTATTTGCCAAGATATTTCTAAAGACAACATTAAACAGACTTTGAAAGGCCTGCGTTGTGCTCTGTCAAAGATTTAGCTTCTTGCACACGCCGTTTCTCTCTCTCTCTCTCTCTCTCTCTCTCTCTCTCTCTCTCTCTCTCTCTTTTATTGTTCTCTCTGAAGGCCTCCTTTGTAGCCTTAGGAATGCCCTGTCTGTACTCTGAAATGTAAATGTAATGTAATGTGTTTTACTTCTGAATGACAGAGGCATTTATCAAATACTATGTTTGATAAAGATGCTATCTGATATTCTCTAAAGGAGATGCATACAACATGCAGTCCTAATTGTTGGACTTGTCATTAGGGCAACGTCAAGGGACATTGCCTGATAATGAAATGGCTGGAATGGTATGGCATTCATCTTGTCTTGTGTGTCTTCTGATCTTTCATGCACATAGAGAATGCAGTTATGGTCTTAAAGCAACTTGCTATATTGCTCACAGTTAATATTACAAGAAAAAAAACTTTTATATATACGACATTGCGTGGAGAGTTTGAGGACATGTGGAAGAATCAAGACTTGAGAAACAGAAAAAATTGTGTCATCTCCAGTTACAGACCTGTAAATAGTTAACAATTATTATGCTGTTAACAGTTTGATTCATGAGCAGGAGCCATCATTTTGTTACTTGTTAGTATATATTTTATTTTATGCCTTTCATCAAACTTTAAAAAAATATGAAAAGAAATAATAAAATGATGCTAGTAATGGACACTTTTTAAAACCTCTCCTCATTCCTTCCTTTTTGAAAAATATTTCTGCTAAACTGACACAAGAGAGAGTGACACTGAGACCTCCTATGAATCTGTTTTTCTCTCACACACACAAAAACACAAAAAGCCAGGCAAACCAGGAAATAAAGGTGAATCACTATGCATTGCTGTTGTATGCATGATCCACCAATTTTAATATTTGATAAAACTGTCTTGTGTTCCTCAGTGGTAACACATATGCTAACCTAGTATTTAAAGCCTGGATGGTTTTACCCACAAATTCTATACATGTAAGCAAGCCTTAGCAGCACAGCTGGGTACAGAATTTGATACTTTTAAGGCCATGACCGAATTGCCTTTAAAGTATCAAGTATCAAAAAATGCCTTGTCATCAGTTCCCAATTGCAATACCTAACTAGTAAATCTCATCAGCATCAGTGAGCCAATAAAGATGCAGCATGTTTCTACCAAGATCAAGTATTGTTTGTGATCGGCGGTTTACCGTTACACGTGGTATAGACACGCAGGAACAACTCTACGTTACGCACAGAGGCAGGGCTTGTGTAGTAGGAGTGAAAAATAAATAAGATTTGTGCCGTAATGTTGTAATTTCTTTTTGTATCATAAAATTGGTATTGGGAAAAAATATTGTTTAGGAACACGGCACCGGTGTCTTAGCAGTTAGTTCCTATTATGTAGCTGTAGTATACTGTAGCCTGATGGTCACCTTTGCCCTTATATCACACAGAACACACCACAGATAGATGCTCACACGCTGCGTGTCTTGTCTCCCAGCCACACTTTTAACTTCAAAGCCCTGCTCACCCTTGTGTCTCAAGAGGATTGGAGGCACCATAGCAGCCAGTCTTCGCTTCTTTGCCATGGTTAACTATGGCCGCAGGCTGCAGCACCTCCCCATGCCTCCTAATACCAGAGCAGGGTTGGTGGTGGTGGTGGGGCGTCCTGTAACTCCACAGCACACGCCCTTGTGCCTTGCCACCACACAACCTGTCCCTGCAAAACAGAGGTGCATTATGCACCACGTTACAAGGCTATACTTGTTGAGCACAGTGTATATAGTATGTATAATGAAAAGGTCACCTGTGTACCAAAGTGTGCTTGACTAAATTGAATTGAAGTTATAAATATAATTTAAAAAAATCTATATAAAATATTATAATAATATTGCTATGAATAATAATTATGAAAAACAAAGAAAATAAGTTTATGTGTCAGAAAAAAGATATTGGAATGGTTGAATTGTATAACATTGAAAGGGAACATCAGGCATATGATGATCATCGATGAAAATGAGAATATCTTAAAGATTTTTAAATTATGTCTGTATGTGTGATGTGTTTGTAGGCACAGTGATGCTTTTCTCAGGTCTGAAGAGTGAGTCAGAGAGTGTCCTCCCTGTTGAAATGGTTGGGTTCAGCTCAAAGGAACAATGTGGTGGAATTACTTTATTATGAACAAAGCCTTTGTCTGAGGTGCTCACATACAGAACAGGGGTCCAGAGTCCAGGAGCAGCTTTGAACTATCAGGTCAAAGACATCACAGAACCAACGCGCTGTTTCACATTCATCTTGTACCTCACACAGGAGGCCCGTCACATTTGTCCTTTTGATTGTCCTCCATTTCTTTAAAGGTCTGGCTGGAACCATAGGTCATCTGGAAGCTTTTATGTGGAGAAAAACAAACATTGTGTTCTTATTCTTTCTCTTCACTTTAGGGAAAGAACTGCACAGGGGTGAAGGCATTCACTTGTTCGCATGGCTCTACCACAGTAAAAAAAAAAAAAAAAAAAAACTCCAAATCCAAATCAACTCCAAATCCGAACAACCAATTACATTTAGCGAGAAAAGACATTTGAATTAAAAGCCAGAAAATGCTTTTCACATATCAATAGAAAGGTGGGAATAGATATGAACTTCACTGCCATGAAATATGCAAAGCAAGCCCACCACAGAGAATAGCTGAAAACACAGGTTCTTTTGATGTTAAGTCCTTTGGTTGTGTATGTCTTCATTCAACTAGCCTGTGGATGTTTTAACCTTCTGTAAAACTTGCTCCAGCACTGCACTCTCCCTCTCCACACCAGAGTAAGGTTGATCTGCGGTTCTGCCCATGATTTTTTACTTCAGGAACGCAGTCTTTCTCTTTGCCAAGCTTAATGAGTGCCTAACATAGCATTGATCATTGTTGACTGTGGACAACAACTTTCTGTAATGAGTGCAATTGAGCCATTAATATCTTTGGTGTTTTTGCTGGTTGCATGGAATGGCCTCTTTTGTGTTATGTTTATTGTTGCGTCTTGGACAAACTTCACTGCTTGACAATTTTGGAAGTAATGGTTCTTCAAAGAAATAAGTAATAGTAAAGGTATCACAGTTGAAAACAAATGACTTGACACTCTCTCGCTCTCTCTCTCTCTCTCTCTCTCTTGCTAACAAACAAAATAATACAAATGGGACCAATAATCAATCAACCATGGAACACGTATGCTTTGACTCCAGGCTATTATTGCTTCGATGAGCCCATGTGTGTTGTGCGGTATTGACTGTTTCAGTTTTGATGATCCATTCTCAGATGAGAGGAAGCATGTCAGTGCACCGAGCATCACAAAGGGCAGATGAAACACAAGGATGCACATGGTAGAGCAGATAATTGCAGCGAAATATCATCTTCACTCAATCTTCGTTTTCGCTTCATTTTTCTTGTGATATAGCCTCCTGTTGGAACTGTAAGACCAGGTAGGGTCCCAGCAGTGAACTAGACACTGCTGGTCTTACAGGCTTTAGATACTCCTGAAGAGAAGCTTAGGATTAGTTAGTATTCACTGGACATAACAAGGCCTTTGATGTAGCCAGTATTATCTTTACTCACCCAGAGCATCAACATTTAATGAGACCTGATATCAGCCTTTTTGGGAACTGTGAATATTTCAGATAAAAGCAAATTGTATTTACCAATACCAACAGACACAATGAGGTGGTCAGAGGTTCATTGTCACCTCTGTGCTTTACTGGAGCTATACCTTTGTGAAATGGGAGGTGTTCATTAAAATAGGCCTGTTTCACTCTCTCTTAATCAGCAACACACATGTCATGGGAGGATACTGCCTGGAGCAAAAAACTAGTGCATAATTTATAACTCCAGGTCAGGCTGTGCAATGAGTGCATATTATCTCAACAAAGATGCATTACTCTCCCATCATTTCATATTTACAATTATGTCTTGATGTGCCGCTCATTTAGCACACAATAGTGCAATAATCCTCTAGATGAAATTTCAACATGTAAGAATTTTAAAAGCGGTTGTTAATCTATCAGTACACATTTTAAATGAGATCTTAATACAAGCACCTTTCTTTTTTTTAAGTCTTCAATAGCACGCTAACACTGTGTGTGTGCGTGTGTGTGTGTGTGTGTGTGTGTGTGTGTGTGCGTGCGTGCGTGCGTGCGTGCGTGCGTGTGTGTGTGTGTGTGTGTGTGTGTGTGTGTGTGTGAGAGAGAGACAGACAGAGCGCGCTCAAGAAAGTGTCACAGTGAGCTGTGACACTGCAGGTGTTTAAACTGTGGTGATGTAATTGGTCACAAGGGGAATAGAAACAAGAGCTTCACAGTCCTTGATTTGATCCCTTGGTTATTGATTTCTCAGTCTGCTTCTAACAGAAATAATTGCCACATGTAATGTATTATTCAATTACAAGACATTGCTCTCAAGTTTGGGTTTGATGGTCCTTTTTGAATCACTGAGACCTATAGATAATTCAACACTGTCAGGCCATTAAGCAGCGCGAATATTAAAAGGTATGCGTTAATCCTGCCTATTTATTAGCAACTGTGACATTCACCAGTACTCAAAGTTCCCCATTTTCAGCCTTTGTATAGTTGAAGGAAGTGGGCTTAACTTTTGTTGAAATGCAGGCATATTCTTATTCTTATTCGACTTGTATCTTTTAAATAGGCAGTCAACTTTTCTTTGAAGGCAAATCAAAATAATAGAAACCACACTACTGTACAGTACCTGTGAGGAGGTTAAAGTATGACATGGCCTTTCCTTAAAGGTTATGCGTTAATCATTTGTAACCCAGTGAGTCAGACAAACCTAATGGACACATAACAACAACAAATACATTTAATTCTCAATTTATGGATCGAGTGTGAACCTACATTTTTATGGACATATTCTTTGATGTCACCACCTTCACAATATATTATATAAACACAGTATGTTTTATATTATAGCGATTTGGATAGACTCATGCAATTTGGAAGTAAGAATTTTCTCCTCACCAGATTTTCTTTTACTTTTTCTCTTTTTCACTCTGTTGTGAGAGTAAAAAAATTTGATTTTTGAAAAAATTGATTTAGCAAAGGCAAAAAACTCTTATTTTATATGCTTCAATTTCACACTAGATTCTATCTCCTATAATGCAACTTGATAATGTTTTTCATTAGGCCTGCCTTCTCTGGAAATGCTTAAATTTTTCAAACTTTACACTGTGAGTCAGTAAAAGAGTGGTTTCTAAATTTGTTGTATTTTTGTCACTACATTCAAGTTTAGGAGTTTTGGTGTACTTGATTGAAGTAGCGATTGAAATCCTATTTTTTTTAGGTGTGTGTCTGTGCGTGCATGCACAGTTTATGAAAAAAGTGCAGCTTTTGTAAGCTTAATATACACTGAGATATTATTGTGATGTTGTTTGGGATTTAATGATAATTATATTTCTGTTTTTGCAACCATTTTGCCTTTGATTTTGTTTTCTTGTGGACATTAATGCAAATATTGATACTTTATTCATAGTATGAAAATCCAAAATGTATCTAGACTACCAAATGCTTACCTGCTGTTATAAATTGTGACTTAATAGGTGTATGTTACCCAGAGTATGGACCAGTTTCTCATCTGTCTACATACAAGATAATACTCATTAAGCTCTGAAGAAAGATCAATTCTAGTGTTAAAATCTCTATCTCTCCAATGCTGTGCAGCACTGTGTGACACAGTTTAATGATCAGCCATCCAGCACTTGTTTACAGGCTTACAGCTCTGCTTTCCCGGTCATGTTCTGTTAATACCCACTCCTGTTAATATTTATCGTCAGTCTTAATTGGTTTGATGTCACTACACTGTTGCTGCTGTCGGCGAAGCTTGTTGAACTGGCCTTGGTGTTGTTTCAAAGTCTTTATTATTGTGACAGTCAAGTCCTGTTCATTAAAAGTCCTCTTCATTAAAGTTTCACTTTCCATTTTCATCAGTATCAAGCGGATTCTGTAAATGCAAGGGAGCTGCGGAAGAGTCAAACCCTGCAAGCGATCACAGGGGAGGTGCATAGTCTGTATAAATTATCAGGAATATGAACTCGATCGAAGATGTAAATTGCACCAATGGTTAGTTATGTGGGGAATTGCCATGCATTTCATGCAGCGATAATAAAAATGAATTTTTGAACAAAGGGATCTTAAAATAATATCTAATCTACAGAGAATACCCACATCAAACGAATAATTAAAAGCTTTGAAATATATCTTTGTGGTCAGAAGTGTGAAGCACTAGCCCTGTGAACATTGTACTCAATTCAAGTTTGTCAAAAGAAAAAAACAAAACCAGAGTTAATTAACAGTTATTACAGGCCTTTTCAACTTAAATTTGACTTTCAAATATTAGCTCTTATATATAAACTATGCTTCTGGCATCTGCAAATTAGCTTTAGTGTCTCTCCTTTAATTAGTCATCATAACACACACACAATAATATTAATAATTCAGAAGCATAAGATGTATTTAGGATTAGTCATTAAAGTGCATTTTATTTGCATTGTATTAACACATCACCTTTGCAATTTAATAAAACTATAATCTTAGGTCAGGACAAAATTAAATGATGAGGCGATCATTAATATTTAACTGTGGGTATTTTAATAGCTTTCACAGGGCTTTCGAGAAGTTCTCATTATGAGAAAAGACTACAGCTTTGTGTTCGAAAGCCCAGTTGATTTTAGGTCAGACCCATTTTACCCAAGCCCTATACTGTTAAATGAGATGGGGCTTCATCATCATCTCATTAGTTGATCACTACAACATATTTGGTCTCTTTGTGGTCTTTCACATATCAAACTGGACATCAGACGACAAAAAGCTTCAGTTCCCAATATGTAATTTAAAAATTAATATCTGTCAGTTGTCAATAAATAATCTTATATAAAGGCACAGCCTTGTATTTGTTCAGTGTTTCATGGGTGAAATTAAAAAAAAAGTGTGGTTTAGTAAAACCTGCCCCCCAGCTCTCACACTTCTCTCTCCCCCACCCACTTTCCCTCCTATCTCCATCCTCCTGCCATCTCCCTCTGTCAACAGTGATTTTGCCTCTTGCCTCTGATCAAACGCACCTGCCAAGCCCTGCTAACATTCCCGAGCATGTTCGCTAATTACCCACAAAGCCTTGCAGATTTATACTCCTAATAGGGAATTTGCCTCAAATCAGGGGCAGGGTTGTACTGCTTTACAATGGTATTTATTTACTCATTTGGGAAATAATCTCCTGGGATAATATGCATTTTAAATCTTTTAAAGCAAATAATTTCTTTTTTTACATGACGTTTTACATGGCATTATTCTAAATAAGCGTCTCCCTGTTGCATTACCATAAACAAGGGTGGTAAAAAGGGTTAGAGACATTGTCATAATCATCTCTTGATTTGCATCTAAGTTAACGCAATCGTATCCTACAAAGGCGTGGCATTACTATCAGGGAGATCAACAACAAAGCTTAGCACTGATTATAATCCTCTTGTTTCAGTGTACATGTAATTAGACAAAAGAGCCTTTTAACTATGAATTTAATAGGGGAAATAATAGATTAGTTGCTTAACTTAACAAATTGCCAATTACTATATAAAGAAACAGTTAATATCCTCTGATTAATTGAAAAAGAATGCTCAAACACATTTCTAGTGATTTAAGATTCTAACATGATATTAATGAAAATGTGTTGTCAATGTCACACTACATTTCTAAACAGAATGGAAAATATTATATGAATATGTCAAAGCCCCAATATCAAGAATTTGAAGGTTTTTAACTTTGGTAGCCCCTGTTCAATTTGAAATTTGCACATTTCTTAAAACTGCATATGCCTTCCTTAAGATTTATATCCATACAGTGTTTCCTTTAGGATTTTTTTAGCAGTGGGGGCAGGGCTGCAATCTAGTCATCATGGCACAATTATGCTAAGTACAGTATAACATAAACATAAATATAAAATAATATAAATGAGAAGTAATTAATTTGTATTTGAAGGTCACTAAGTGACTTTTCAACTCACATATCATTAGCACCTGCTGTATTTTATTAGGGTATTAGGGTACAAGCGGCCAAAATGGGTTTCCTCAGGAGGGTGGCTGGTGTCTCCCTTAGAGATAGGGTGAGAAGCTCAGTCATCCGAGAGTAGCTCGGAGTAGAGCCGCTGCTCCTTCGCGTCAAAAGGAGCCAGTTGAGGTGGTTCGGGCATCTGGTAAAGATGCCTCCTGGGCGCCTCCCTAGGGAGGTGTTCCAGGCACGTCCAGCTGGGAGGAGGCCTCGGGGAAGACCCAGGACTAGGTGGAGAGATTATATCTGCAACCTGGCCTGGGAACGCCTCGGGATCCCCCAGTCGGAGTTGGTTGATGTGGCTCGGGGAAGGGAAGTTTGGGGTCCCCTACTGGAGCTGCTGCCCCCGCAACCCGATACCAGATAAGCAGATGAAGATGGATGGATTGATGGATGGATGGATGGATTTTATTACCCTATTCAATTTTGTTGTGTAGAATTGTAATAAAACAATACTATTTCTGTGTACACATCCCACCATATATTTATCAATGTCAATCCTAACAAATTAGGCCTAGGCCTAATGCCACATCATTGTGCAACTTTACTTAATGTATTCCTAGTCCTAGGTCTATCAAGGTTAATCAATTACATTTTGTACCAGAATACAACCAGCATCATCATCAAGAATGGAGATTTTATCATAAAGATGCCATCATTCACGTGCATATTAAGTAGCCACGTTGGTTTGTTTTAATTTTATAATACATCCATAGATTATCCAGCTGAGAGGATGGTTAGTTTAGCCAGTAGTTAAGTTTCCAAGAATTTGTCCAAATTTCAAGATCTGTAGCAAACTAAGAAACAGTTTTCAGCTTTTGTTTTAGCTTGTTTGTCAAAAGCTATTTAGAGTAGAGTTGAGCTGTATTTGTGTAAACAGCATGTTGGACGAGAGTGGACTGCCCAGACAGCTCAGATTAAAATATTCATTCATTCATTCAAACCTTTATTAACCAGGATAAAAAAACTCCTTGAGATTAAACATCTCTTTTACAAGAGTGTCCTGGCAATTGGCAGCAGCACAGTTTCAAATAGACACAGAGATACTTACAGGTAAATACATAGACACACTTTCACTTATCATATTTAAACAACAATTTCATCATAAAAAAACCTGGGTCCTAAATCAATGTAAAAACAGTGACATAGAGACTCCCTTTCTGCAAGGTCCTTTTAAAAATCCTTTAAAAGAATAAAATGAGACCAACTCCTTCAACTCCTTCTGAAGCTGATTCCATGCAGATGGTGCTGCAAAATTAAAATCCTTTTTGCCAAAGTCAGTGCAGGCTTTAGGGACTGTCAATAAAAACAGATCCTGTGAGCGCAGGTGATATGTCCCTGCAGACCTCAGGAGGATGTAAGTGTTCAGATAAGGAGGAAGAAGTCCTAATACTGCCTTATAAATAAAAAGATGCCACCCAACCCGAGAATACAGCATACGATTGTTGTATGAGAGAGGTTCTTTGCTCCCCAGGGGGCAGAATACAACAGTGATGAGTGAGAGATTTTAAGTTTGTGATGAATCTCAAGGCTCCATGAAACACAGTGTCCAAAGTTAGCTAATGTCAGCTATTGTAGCTAATGTTATACTCTATGTGAAGGACAACAGCAGAGAGAAACTGACTTACTTCAACAGGATTTGGAAAAACTAGTCCATGCTTTCATCTTCAGTAGACTTGACTACTGTAACGGGGTCTTTACAGGTCTCCCTAAAAAATCAATCAGACAGCTGCAGCTGATTCAGAACGCTGCTGCTCGAGTCCTCACTAAGACCAAGAGACTGGATCACATCACTCCAGTTCTGAAGTCCTTACACTGGCTTCCTGTGCCCCAAAGAATTGATTTCAAAGTTCTTTTGCTAGTTTATAAACCACTAAACGGTTTAGGGCCAAAATACATTTCTGATCTGCTAGTACACTATGACCCCCCCAGACCTCTTAGGTCATCTGGGACAGGTCTACTGTCTGTTCCCAGAGTCAGAACTAAACAGGGGGAAGCAGCATTCAGTTTCTATGCTCCTCATATCTGGAATAAACTCCCAGAAACCTGCAGGTCTGCTGCTACTCTCAGTTCTTTTAAATCAATGCTGAAGACCTTTTTTTTTATGTTGCCTTCCTTTAAATGATGCTCATTTCTTTACTGTTTATTCTTTTATACTGCACTGTAACTTTTATTCCTGTGTTTTATCTGTTTTTATTTTTGAAATGTTTCTTCTGTTTTTTTATGGGTTTTATTTTCTTTTAACTGTTTTTATTGTTTTTAACTGATTTTGTGTAAAGCACTTTGAATTGCCCTGTTGCTTAAATGTGCTATATAAATAAAGCTGCCTTGCCTTGCCTTGCCTTACTTGCAGCTTGGGAGTTCCAGGTGAAGTGGTGAAAGCAGCGGCCGTTCATGCACGATAAAGCCAGAGGCTAACTGTGGTCAAACCGTCAGTTTGCATCATGCACAGAGATGAGGCGCTATCAATTGTTTCCCTGTGCTGGATGCCATTCTTCTGTTCTCCAGCATTTAGCGGCAGACTAGAACACTAGTATTGTTAATGCTCCCGTCAGGTCCGGACGAGTTGCGTCCCCTGGTACCTACGGTACTGGAGAAAAACGAATGCTGTCATGTTTTCAGAATTTTGTTATTGACTTTGACATCCCTAACCTATAGATATATGCATACATTTGAATTTGTGTTAGATTAAGTGTCCTACAGTTTCAAAGTTCTTTTAGCATAGAGACTAATTTTCTTTGAGTAGCTAAAGTGCAAACTCAATCATTTGTAAGTTGCATACCAAAGATAAGCATGCATGTCCTGCTTCCCTAAACATTCTGAAAGAAATGGCCATCCTGTAAACCCTTTCCAAAGGTGCGAGTCACATAGGAAGTTATAGGATGAGGCCAAAAAAATAGTACTGTTTTGCCATGTCTGTACATATAATTTAAAATTAGCTAAATCAAATAGGTCATTTCATATGAAAGGTTTCTTTCAATTAATTTTGAAGGGGTTGAGGGCAGTTGAACTGTTATTTTCTATGTAACAAATGTCTGCACATTTATTTATCTTTGCCACAAGAACAAACTCTGTATATATCTGTATATGGCAGAGACCCAGCCATTAAGGGCTTCATCTGAGCCTAGTCAGTTGATATAAGCATCAAATATCTTTTTTGTCAGGAGGAAGCAGTCACTAGGGAGAGCGTTTACTGCCTATCCATTTAAAAAAGAAACAAGTTTTCTTTAAGCCTGCTGCTTTCTGCATGGTTAGTTCCCCAATGCTGCTCTAATGGAAGGCAACCCACTCTGCCAGTTATCAGCAGAAGTAACAGCAGCATGGTGTGAGGAGAGGAAGAATATGTTGTGGAAGAAGAGCTTGAATGCTCCTCAAAACAAATGAGCCTGACTTTCAGCTGAGCAAATACTTGGTCACCATACCATCATTATGGAGAGACAAGGGGGTGGGAAGGCTGTGAGATAAACCCACTTTGAAGCCAGCGTCTTTTTTCACGCTTTGTCAGACAAGCCTAATGCACAGATCCCTGTGTAGTCCAACTCTGTTCAATGTACTCAAATGATTGCAGGATATTGTAACACACTTTACACTGAAATCAACAACAGTTAGGTGCAACAGTTAGGTAAATCCTAAAAAGAATTCCCTTTTTACACAAAGCAGGGGGAAAATGTAATTGAGTATTTAACTGGTGGCGATTTGTGAAATGTAAATCCAAGCATTAAATAAATTGTATACATGTGATTTTCAAGTGAAATTTAAAATTGAAAGAGAATAATACTTTGAATTTTTTCTGAAAAAAGGTAAAATCAAAAGGTTGGTTTGATTGACTCAGTTGTAAGCGCTGTCTCCTCACAGCAAGATTACAGGTTCAAATTCGGGATAAAATGGATTGATGTCTTTATATAGCGTGTTAGCCTGCAACAGATAAACAGTTATAAAAAATAAAATGATATACCGTTTATTATATAAAATTGACTCTACAGAAGGCAGTTTTCTAAGTAAAAACACACATAGACAACTACCTGTAAATCAAACACAAACACAAACACACACACACACACACACACACACACACACACACAAAGCCATGAATTGTTTTTCAAAGGATGTCAGGATGGAGACACCACACGTTTGTAACCTGCCAGGACCAATCCCCCCAGCCTGCCTTCAAAAGCAAATGAAGACTCTTAATAAAGCCTGCCATAACATGAGATCTTTTTAAGTGAGACACCCTCCTTCCTTTACCAGTCTACCCCCTGTGGAGCAAAAAACCTCTCTCATCAATCTCATTTCCACCGATCAATAAACTTAGTCTTCTGAAGACAACCATGGAAAGCCACGGCTCTACTCCTTTTATTCTCCTCATTGCAAATTAGAAACAAACATTACTCTCTTAACTATGCCAGAGTCATTAGATGAAGGTCCAAACAATATTCTAGAATTATTGCTCATTTGGCTTCAAAGTTACATTTAGCAATTAACACTTTCATGGCATTTTCTTCAATAGTCATTCAAGTTATTACATCTAAAATCTCAAAAGAATTACCCTTTTTTTGGTATCACAAGGCCATATTTTAGTCATTTAACAGGTTATTAATCATTCAAATGAAAGTCAAATTAGTTATTTATTTTCTTTAATCTAGGACAAAGTCTAAAGTGTAAAATTGTAGCTGTTTTTATGACTAGTACACGTGTTGCACTGAGACTGTCAGTGAAGACCAGATGGTGGAGCCAAAAACTCAGAAGAGAATACGTCTGATTTCTAATTTGTTCTGATCCTCAAGTTTCTTGGATGGCTCTGTAGTTTGTAGTCTGTATTTGTGTGTGTTGGTATGTGTGAGTGTGTGTGTGTGTGTGTGTGTAGGTTTGTGTGAGTGCATGTGTGTATAAAAGCATGTGTGCATGTGTGTTTAGCCTAGACTAAAAACACTCACTTGAGAAACAGAGAACAGGGCTCATTTTCTAACCACCCCCATCGGCTGGTTCTGGGCTATGGATGAATAATGGCTGAATTCAACTGTGCTGAAACAGAAACACATTCCACACACTCTGCAAAGCTAATAGCCAGAGCAAAACAACCACATTTGAACATTTACAATTAAGAAAGCTCAGTGATTGAATATCTGGGTGACTGGTAAGTCATGCCTTGGAGTGAGATAAAATGCTGCTCCTGGATATTGCTGAATGCTTCACAAAACCCTAACTATGTTTTAGATGTGCCTCAACAACACCAGGAAATGAGTCAATTTGACAGGGAAGTAACATTTTGTTTGCAATGAGAGAGCATAGGGAATATAGACATGGGCATGTCTAGCAAGAACATTTCTATGGTTTCAAATTGAAGCCACTGTTGAAGATATGCGTTCCTGCTAGGTAACTGACTGGTGAGTACAATCTCTCATCCAGATCTATGTGCACCATTATATAGATCAAGCAATATATGTGGAAATGTTGAATATTATTTATCTTTAATGTTTTATGATTTGTTTTTATAATCATACAAATACACTTTTGTATGTGTCAGCCTTGGACAGCATCTGAACAATACCAGATAGTACATTCCTTTTTAGCAATCAATATAAAGTTGCATTTCAGTAGTAGGTCTACAAGGCAGACACAAGAAATTTTAAGATATTGAGATGCTGAGGGAGAAAAAACTCTTGGCATAAAATAGACATTTCATTTGACATTTGACCACCAGAAATGTTTCACTTAGAGGTCAAGAGGAAAAAAATTCCTCAATCATGTAATAGAATGGAAATACACTACCATGTGCATTTTTTGTTAGCCAGCTTTGTTGACAAAACCACAGATAAACATATAATAACTGAAAAGTCATGGAGATGCTCAGGTTGCAATTTACTTTACAATTATCTTATCTTTGCAGGGTCCATACTCTGAATCAAAGTGTTATTTGTGTGTGGGGATTTAATGAAATTTAAGTCAAAGTTATACACAGTAATCATTTGTATAATTAAGAATTTTACACACACACACACACGCACGCACGCACGCACGCACGCACGCACGCACACACACACACACACACACACACACACAGACAGACAGACAGACATATATATCCTTCCCTCCCACAAAATATGTCCATCTGCATTCTGTTAAATTCTTTTTGATAAAGTAATCCTGTTTTAGAGGTAAATGTGTTATCTTGTGTTCCCACCATACCAACAGGCTCAGGGGGATGTTCAGGTCAAGCACACGAAGGATCACAAACAATCAACTTTGCGAAGAAGGTTGAGGGAAACATCTGTAGATTCATTTACCCATGGCCTCTCAGCCCTAATGGCTTTACCTGGTGGCCCTTCATTCACAGGACTGACATCTCATGTAGTTACATTTGGCAGGTGTTCATTCCGCAGAGCATCGGTAGCATACTTCTCCATTTTATCAGCCCCTGGTTAGAGAGCTGGCCAGAAAATAATTCTGGAGCAATTACCATATGTTGTGATTGTGGTTTTGGAGCAACACTACAACATCTGTGTTATACTGGCAACTAGGGCACTCTGAAAGAAACTTCCCCAGTCTACATTCCTTCCCTGCATCTACTGAACAGGTGCTCACTGCAACACTGCTCCCCGGCCAGTTGGTTCCTCCCTGTTAAAGCTTTTATATACACAGGGCATGTTTGTTAAAGAGTAATTACTGACTTTCTGAGTGTAAGAAAATGCAACAAACATCACAGTCATCCCTTTGTTGTTTTCAATGAAATGATAGCAACTCACACTTTTACTCTGACTGAACAAACACTTTTTCCTAAAATGCCAGTCTAGAGTAGTTAACCTAGAGTATGTGTTATTTGTGTACAACATAACACTTTCTTTTAATGCTTATGACAATGGGTTCAGTCATTTGCATACACAATTTAGAATTTGTTGAAACAGGTAAATTATGAAAATAATTCATGAGCCTTAAGGTTGAAGAGGCAAGCCACACTCCTTGCACGCTTTTTAAACACACACACACACACACACACACACACACACACACACACACCCTTCCACCCAGAAGAGGCTACAATAAATGATGGCAAATTGGCAAATGAAAAACAGGCCGTTTGTAAATGAACCCACATATGGGGGATTCCCTGGCCTAAACAATCAATTATCTCTTTAAACTTGTAACATCTATCAACATTTGTCACAAAGCATACAGCAGAGCAGGTGGTAAGCTAACACACCGTCCACAGGGGACCAGGCAGTGCAGCCAGCAGGCTCCCAGTCACGGTGGTGTGTGTTAAGTGATGTCTCCCACTACAGGGCTGTGCCAGTCATACAACCACTCAATGTACATGTCATCATGGTGTAGCAGAATGGCAACTGTCACAGAACCTGGCTATCTATTTCAGACTGACTCAATGATGTAGGTGTTTAGAAAAGCACACATTGATTTTCTCACCAAATCAAAGGCTTCTCTCTGCTGTTTTCTTCGTCCACACCCTCCCTCAACTGTAGCCAACAGTAACTAGAAAGGAAGGTGGCTGATACGGTAAATCAACAACTTTACAAGGCAGGACCTGAACATGGACCTATTTCCTTTTTCAGTGTTAGTCTCTGATTTATTACATATGACATGAACACATGAGGGGACGTTTAAGTCACTAATTTTAGCAACGTCACCCTACTAATTCAGAGCTTGCTCAATTCATATTTTAATCAACTGAATTCATTCAACAACCTCCATAATCCTGCATTTGCTTCCACTTATATCACTTGAGAAGCTAAATAAAATGGCGATGCTCCCATTACGTAGCATTTTAATAGAAAGTAAGAAAGTGTAAAATAGGCAAAACTGTGGTTGATTTTGATTAAGTTTATTCAAAAATATTGTGTAGACTCACTGACTATCCATTTCCAGAGGTTCCTTCATATTCCCTCCTGTTTTCTAACAGTGCGGCTGGATCTTTCACTGAAGATTCTCAGACACACAAGATGCACACAAAGCAGAGCCAAAAAATTCAACCAGAAAGTATGAAGTGTTACACTGCCAAGATGACAATCTGTTTTCAAGAAGTGTGTAATTAGGCGACCAACACATTTTAACATCAATAGAACAGCAGAGGAAGGAAACAGAAAGAATTAAACACTTAGAGCATGACCACAGCATCGTGTTTGAATAAATGGGAAGAATAAGTCAATTAAAAAGGAGCTATTTCAGTTCATAAAAGATGAGGAAAACACTGGGTTTGCTGCAGAAGAATAAGCAGAATCACATTTTGTACAGCTATAAATTTGTCAAGGGACTGCAGAGAAGACAAAGCCCTGAACATTATCTCAACGACTAGTTTAAGAATAATGAAACTTTCATGGTTTGAAATAATTGAATTATCCATAGAAATGCAGGCTTTATAGCTCCAATTTTACCACAAAGAATTTCATTATAAACACATGGAGTCATGTTCATTCTTTTCAAACTGTGTCTCTCCTCTCAGTTCAACAAATACAGATAAATTAAGTGCTCCTACACATTTTAGCCACTTTAGCACAGAAATATCAAGAACCTCTGGCTGTTAGAGCGTTTTAAGCAGAGTCCTTTTCCCTGATTTCCCTGATATGGAAAATTAGATTGTTGTTGCTTTGTGAACCTGCCACTAAGGCTTGTTGAAAAAATATTCTGAAAGCACACTGAAAGTGTTGCAGCTGTTTGAAATAAATGCATTTATTTCAAATAGCATATGATAATTAATTATCATTTTTTTGTTGTGATTTTTTTTCTCGATATTGTAAGCAAACATTAGCTTTGAGCTCTTGACAAATTCCCTTCACGGTGACAAAGGAAAGTATAAAAAGCCACTGAGCACAGACAAGCTGGAAAATGTTCCCATTCATATTCAATATTTAAATTCCTATCCGTGTGTCTGTGTATATGCATGAGTGCTCGGTGATCGCAGCGTACCGATTGCGGCTTGAAGTACTGTAGATTGCTGGCTTTGACATTTTCCCATTGTGCATGGTGGTGCAGCAGGCAATAATTGAATATCAGGTGCATAAGCTGCTCTTTAATTTGACATGTGTGCTTGAGGCAATAAACACATGTGGTGCAGTGGGGGCCGCATAATTGCAGAGGAATAAAATATCATATCCAGAGTGAGAGGATCATTGTCTCAGGTATCCAAAGACGGCTCATTTGATCATTACGCCAAGGCTAAAGAGGTTGGCTAATTAGTTGTCATTAAAACTCACCGTCTAATAAGGGCTCGCTCTTGCATAAAAAATTTACCCATCACATGATGAGCGAACAATGCCCTAAACCCTTTCAGGCCAATCTCAGGGCTAACAGCTTTGAGCAATGGGAATACTGAAACATTATAGTATTTTTGCAAAGTAAGGATACTGGGAGCTTGTGTTGCTTTTTTCGGATGTGATGTGGTTGCTTACCAGCGCTTATAAGAGAATGCCTGATCTAAAATATTGAAGTGAACTGTGAGAGAAATGGTTATAATCCTACTTATATGTTTTTGCAGATCCTAAAATCATCAGCTCAACAGTGACATATAGGCCTATGCACTTAGCAGAATAGATGACAAGAGAGAAAAGAAGTAAATCAGTGACCGGAGATAAAGAAGACAGCAACACAGATGCATTATATCAGTGTAAATAGGAATGACTTCTTCAGACATCACCCTGGTGAGAGGACCCCTGAAGTCTCAGAAACCATGGGTGCCTCTTGCCATGACTTTCAAAGATGGCAGAAAGTGCACCAGTGAGAGACCCATGCATTATTAGCTGACAACCCCATATAAATAATAAGGTACATAATGCCATGTGTGAGTGCTTGTGTCTCCACAAGGACGCTCAACAGGTGCACCTCTCGTTGCTGCATTTCCATTTTGTTCAACAAAGAGCCTGCCTGTGCGAATGACTTCTGTCTGAAAGCTTTGCCTGATCATTCTTTTATGTGCCACTTCCCAGAATGCACAACATTCACAGGACCTCATGATAATAGGCTCGTCGGGACACAGAGAAAGGAGCGAGACGCTTGTCAGAGTGGATACATCCGTGCCTGACCCGAGGGAGATGGCTCAGTGCACGACACATCAGTTACAGGACACCGAGAGACCCTCTCCCCCCTCCTCACAGGCTAATGGTTGTCAAGTTAGTGAGGGCCTGTGCTCTTGTCTGGGCCAGGCCTGTTGTCATGTGAAATCCATTAGAGGTCGCAAGCACACAGGATGGGCGGTCGATTGATAAGGCAGGAGGAGAAGTGAGGCAGAAGCAGGGGAAGAAATGAGAAGCTTTTTATCTCCCAACTGTACTGTACTCTCCTTGAGGACTTTGTAAAGCAAACTGAAGTAGAGTGGAAAATTGATGGAGATGTCTTACATTATTATTGTACTTCCGAGCAATGGCTTGTAAGATTGTATTCTGAAATGGTAAGACAGTTAAAAATAGTCTCCTCTGTAATCAGAAACAAAATTGAAGTTCTCTTGCTGTCAACAAAGATAGAAGAAATAAGGTTGTTTGAGTCTAATATAATGTCCTTAAAAATGGTCATACATTGATATTACATCCCAAATCCACCAATGAAAGTATTTCAACTAACACTTACTCACACATTACAATGATCGCCAATGGCAACCTAAATGCTATTCTCAAACAAGGTTTTCCCTTAATTTACTGATAATCTGTTCATCATTTAACTTGTTTATTCTTTTTACATTCTTTTTTAATTCATAGCCTGTCTTCCAAAATGTCAAAACTTCTTCCAAATCTTATTTCTCAAGACTTGACGCTGCTACAAACTGTGGAAGCGTTGCCTTCAGTGACAGCACACTAAGTCATACTGTGGGTTTCTTGATTACATTAATTCACAGGCAATTTAGTGGGAAGCCACCGGATAGTTGAGAACCAATCCATATGCTATTTATTTTCTGCCTATTTTTTCATTTATTATATTTTATGCACAAGGGACCCTGTGAACACTCATCTTTCTGTCGAATCAGTCAAGGCAGCAGTATCATTTTCTCTTTTCTTTTTTCTTTTTTTTTACATCCGAGCATATTAAGTAGGTTTCTTTCTTTAAAGTGTCATTAATAATCAATCCTGCATTCTAATTTTCAAGCCTGTTTTCCTTCATATAGGAATGATAATTATTATCTTTCACTGTCACACAAATGTACAAGGCGGTACAATGCCTCATTAAAAAAAAAAAAAACGGTATTGATAAAGTTTATCATTTTTATTTACTCAATTAAATGAAGCCCTCTCCATGTGCTCTCGGTATCGTGTCTGTGAGATTTCTAAAAGAAGAATATGGATCTGTCAGTCCGTGTATTCTCTCCTTAATCAACATGTTACTACTGTACCGACTGGTTCTGTCCCTACTTACTCAATTTTTCACCAATCTCCAAATTGCCTTTTTTTCTAAGGTTCTAGAAAAAGTTGTTACTGAACAACTGATTGCTTTTATAAATAGAAATGGCCTCTTTGACACATTTCAGTTTGGGTTTAGTGCAAACCACAGTACAGAGACTGCACTTCTTAAAGTAATGAATGACCTGCTGGTTGCCGCTGATGCTGGAAAATCTTCAGTTTTTTAGTTCTGTTAGATCTACAGTGCTGCATTTAATACTGTTGCCTATTCTATTTTAATGGGTTGGCATCTCTGGTTTAGTTTTAAAGTGTTTTTTTCCTGCTTACAAGATAGATCTTTTGGTGTAGCCATTGGTAACTCGCTTTGTCTTAACTCGTAACTCGTCATTCTCTGTGAAGATGACCTGCGGGGTACCTCAGGGTAGCAGGGGTCTGTCTTTGGACCAGTCTTGTTCTCTGTCCATGTTACCCCTGGAGCAAGTCATCCACAGGTGTAATGTGAGCTTTCATTCATGTGCTGATGACACTCAATTGTACCTCTCTATTAACTACAAAGACTTAAATCAAATTAATACACTCAACAACTGCATCCTTGACCTCAAAAGTTGGAAGGCCCAGAACTACCTGCAGCTAAGTGTTGACTGAGGTCATTATAATTGCTTGGCCCCAACACAGTTAATGCCTACACTTCAAGACATCTGGGCTCTCTGTCACAAAACATTGCCTAAAACTGTTATCTTTAATAATAACCTTAGCTTTAAACAAGCATGTTAACACAGTTTCCCAGCTTAGGAGACTCTCCAAGATTAGGAACATTTTATCCAGTAGAAACCTTGAGACTGCCATACATTATTTTATTTCCTCTTATTTGGACTACTGTAACTCAATCTACATGTGTCAGTCAACAGATTTTACACAAAGCTTGTCCAAAATGCAGCAGCCAGACCAAATCCAAAAAAGAATCAACATTACTTCTTTCTGGGATTCTCTTTTGAAAATAGACCTTATTGTGCACTGATTTTGCACCCATATGACTATGCAAAGCTGCTAAAAAAGATGCTTTCTTGACAAAAATAACTTTTTTATTAAAGCATATTTAACATTATTATACATTAAACATACAATGCATTACATTGTCACACAATTCTAGAAAGGATTACTGAGAAAATAAAGAATAAATTAAATTAAATAAATCGCTAAGAAAAACTTTATGTTCATTATCAGTCAATTGCTGACCATTTAAATAGCATAATTCTTTGCATTACAAAAAATGTTTCAATATCAGTGCAAATGACAACATATGCCAAAACCGATAGATACCAATATGTCTGTGATCAATATCGGCCAATAAAATGGCTTTTTTAAACTTTGGCAGAGTGTGCGAATGTATTAGCACTTTAAGACATAGAAAATGTTTTTTTTTTTTTTTATACAATGCCCCAGTTTCATACCTAAAATTAAGATTACATTTGCTCATTTGTTCAATAACTAAAGCACTAGTCAACAAGCTATTGGATCTTTAAGCTAGTGAGAGTGTCACCAAAGGGACTTGAATCTTCTTTAAATTGTTAAATTGAATTTTAAACTCATTTAAACTCAAGACCAAACTATTCAAAAGTTTAATTAAAAGAAAATCAGAAAAAATATATGAAACCTAAATGTTTCATATATGTCATCTGAAACCTAAATGTTTCATATGACAATTCCTTTTTTTTTTACTTTAATGGCCTTTTTTATATCCTATACATTTGAACTAATTTACATACTAATAATCTTGTTGTCTTATATATTAAAAAAATCTGCATTTATTGGTGTATTTATATATTTCTGATGGTACACCTCTTCATTATTGAACCAATGGGTTGTTGGTTGTTTCAAATGGTTGTTGCAAGGTGACCCTTCTGTTTACATTTCGGTGAAGGGTAGTGTGTGTGGAGATGTGTGTGTATGTTGGTGAAAAATGAGCTGTTGTAAATGTGCATATATACTTAATGGTTTATACATGCTTTAATAAGTCATTTTGTTTGTCTATTTCCATGTTTGCCTACATATGTGAATGAAGAGAGTTGTTACATAGCATTTTCTAAAATTGGAGCTTCAATGGGGTCTTTTGAAGGATGCTACTTAGCTGCCTATGATAATTAGAGAGCTATGACCTTCTCCTAAGAGCCAGGAGACTGCTTGTTTTCTCTAGCCGTCCCTTCTACCATCACGCCGGCCTGCCACAGGACAATCACTATCAAAGCAAAAAATATTTAGCCAAATTATAAAAACACACAGCACAACCTTTGAATTACAGACCATAAAATATGCGGAGTGAAATAAATCGTCGTGCTTAACTCCCGTAAAACCCTTCCCATCCTGCTTGCTTGTAGCTTAAATTTTTCATTACAAGTTTCCAGGACTTCAAAGTAGCATCTCCAAGCTAATCCGTTTCTTTTCCTCTGACAAAGACAAAGACCTGTTTCAAATTGTCCCTTTGTTTGGACCTGCTTTGCTCCCTGTCTTTTACATCTAAATGTCAAAAATTTAATTATTGGATTGCCACAGGATTAAATACTGTGGCACTCATCTGGTGATGCTGGCAGGAGAGAATAAGAGGGGAGAGTTTAGAAGCCCTTTAATCAATCTTCCCCATGGATTTTGTTTTATGTCTGATCTACTGTATGAGTCATTAGCATCTTGATGTCCTCCAAGAAAACATTTAACACTTTAAACTTCTGAGAGTGCATTCACAGGTTTAATGGTTGTGTGTGTGTGTGTGTGTGTGTGTGTGTGTGTGTGTGTGTGTGTGTGTGTGTGTGTGTGTGTGTGTGTGTGTGTGTGTGTGTGCGTGTTAAAGTAAAAGCAAGACCCAGAACATAAGATTTGGACAAACAGTGTAGTAAACAATACAAGTTGAATGTGTTGTCCGCTTCATGTGTGGTCTCAGTAGGAAGACAAGAGCTGAGTTGTAAGTAGACTCACAAGGGTTATCCGTATGGAAAGACCCGCACATAAGCCACACGTCTTGATACATGTGAGGTTATTTAATGTTTTTTAATGACTGCAATTTAATCCTGTCTAGACCCACTGTGTCACTGAGGACACAAACATCTTGTTGGATCAAGCTGAGAGATTTAAAATGCAGAAACCTTCATATCTTAATGCAATAGACGGTTCTTCTGTTGGGTGTACTTCAGTATAAGAAACCGTCAGTGGGAGAGTTTATAGCATTAAATCGGTTATTTCTTCACCATGTTCAGAAGTCATTATTTTAATACTGATAATAACGGTGTCTACATTGTATTAATGGAAAGCTGTGTAATTGTAAATTATGTTTTGTTAAAAAGAATTTTATTGTACAATGGACCTTCCATTGTGTCCTGAATAAGGTCATTGTTATTTTTATAACATGAAAAAAGCTAAATACATCTTTTTTTATTGTGAATACATGTTGATTGTAAATGACACTAGGGTTAAAATCACTTATTGAATGTTATCAGGGCGTAACTGATTGCCATTATGGAAAAGAGGAGATTTTCGTAAGTTGTTTTGGACACTGTGTTAGTTGATGGTTATGAGCGTGTAATCTTCATCCTTAGGTCCTACGAAGCAACGGTAGTGTGACAGGCACATGCCAGAGCTGACACACAACATACTGTATGAGAGCAAGGACTCAGTGTAGCTGTGCCATCCAAACCAAGTCATTAGGCTCCTCACCACCTGCACAGTTTCCTCCTACGTAAAGAGCTGTATAAATTAATCACACACAGCCTTATGCACTTTGATGCAATTTATAATGCACATTAATGAGGGCTGACAGCTGTAACTAAAAGGCAGAATGATCACTTACAATTAAAAAAAATCACATTGCAATAACAAAAGTCATTTGCATTACTTTTTTTCCTGTCATGCTTTATTTTCATCTTTATCTAGCTTTGATTCCTGCTGTTTTATCAGAGGCCGAATGCTTGTGAAAAGACTAAATGATCTGCAAATTGATGCAACACTTAGGCTGTGTCTCACTCCAAAGTATGAGCTCTAATTGTACATTGTGTGAAGGTATGGCATTTATTGATAAAAAGCTTTTCTCCACACCTCATTTCAATCTCAATGTCTTATCAGTTGCCTTTGTTAAGTCACTGCTTGTAGATTCATAACATTCATAGGTTATGCAGTTACTAATTGCATTTCTTTTTTCCATACCTTTTTTTGCACAGGGCCAACTTGTCTTTTGTTGTGCTATATTCCCCATGCAACATCAAAGTGGAAATACATTTACAACCAAACATTGTGCTCACATGAAAACATCACGAGGAAACCATTTGAGCTGACCTTCAGAGGTGCTAATTAAATTTTGGGCGTGTGGCGATGGTATAACTGATTTCATTCTTCATTATGGCCTGTAATGACATTTCTCAGCTGTCAGAAGCATTGCAGGGGGCTCGCCTGTGAGGTTTGGGATGAATCTACCATTATATCATAATAGAGACAGCATAACCATAAAGGAGGGGTGGAGAATAGCTCGGAGTTTATCTTTCAGAGACTGAAGCTTAATGTTCACTGCAAAAACACATTTAGCAAAGCTTGCTTAAAATGGTTACAATGTGCTTTTTGCCATTCAGTGGCTTATAACAGGACATGACCTTCCTGGCTGCAAAGCAAACCCATATGTCTCTGCTCCAATAAAAGGCTTTAACAGGATCCAAAAGAGTTAATAGGATGTCAGTATGCGTAGGTCAGCTTCAGTGCAAAATCTGGAGTGGAAGATGTACAGTAACACTACCATGAGGTCACCTGCATCGGTGAGGCCATGTACGAGGGATTTTTGCCTGTCTCTGATTTACACACATAGCCTTTTTAGGAAAGCAATTGCATTTTGAATACCATTTCATTTGCACACGATAAGCAAAGCTATGTTGGACTGGAGGAATTGAGACCATAGTCAGCACTCGTCACCTGGTCATTAGCAACTGAACAGACATACAGTCTAATAATTTAAGTGCTAAGATAAGTAAAGTGTCACAAGGACACTTGCTGTGTGCAGTATGTGTTACACATGTCTGGACAATAAGATAAAGTACACTACAGTGGAGCACAGACAACAGATAATGTTATTGTTTACATTAACAGTTTGACTGCAGTCTATTGTTTAATAGATATGCTGATTCATTATTTACAGTAGCTAATGTGTAAATGATGCAACATTATTTATGTTATGTATGTGTAGCTACATTATTTCCAATGTATCTAAGGTTTATAGTAGGTATTCATATTCTCTTTTTTGTGATCAATTTATTTTTTTATTTAAACAGCCAAACAAAAGTGCAAAACATTGGTCCAGATGACAACAAACAGAAAAGTACACCACACACACCGAAGAAGGCCCTGTGCACCTTTTACACAATCCTTCCTTGCGATCAAATGTTTCACTCCAAAACAAAGAGAGGAAATACGGGAAGGAGGGAGACACAACAAAAACACAACGGGAAGAACAATGTCTGCAGCTCACAAACAAGACACACAGAAACAGACAAACACACAAACAAATAAGAGGCATTGACAGGGAGACCGGCATAAGACAAAAGGGACCAAACACACGCACAGATAGAAGTGAGAAGTCTGTAGCACATAGCTACAGCATGAATTTCAAGAATTCAGCTATGCTGAACCAAGTGTCCAAAGTCTTTCCTGGCGCTCCATTTATGCGAGCTGGGGAGAGCTCTACATATACGAGGGTCCATGCATGAATAGACAAGTCGTGAGGGGGTTTCTAACGGGTTGCAATCATTCACTTGGCTGCTGTAGGTCCAGCAAAAACATTATGTTTTTCAGTTTTAGAGAGCTGGAGGGCTGTATTCATATTCACTTAATAGATAATATAATAATCAAAATAATATGTGTACATCACATTAAGTAAACTAAATAAATACAAATTTTCTGGCACTAAAATAAATGACATAAATCCACAATTTGTTAAATGTTTTGTTTTGTATTTCATAACAGATAAGATCTGAAGGGCCACTCATCTGCAGAGGGAGTGGAGGATAAGTAGATGGGATGTGGGCTGAGAAAAGGAAGGGTGACTGACACACTTAAATGGTTCATTCTCTGGAGGGTGGATGTAGATTCATTCATTCATCTGTCTGGTCTGTTGGTCTGGCTTATTTTTGATTGTACAGAGGATCTGGTCGCACAATGTCCAATGAAAGCAGTCTGCAACAGTTCTCTCTGACAGACAGGATTTCAGTTTTAATGAACATACTTTATTATGTCTCAATGGTACAAAAATAACTCATGTAATAAAATAAAATCTGTAACAAAATAATAGCTCTCTTTTAAAATAAACAAGTAAATATGAAATAATGTTCTAAATATGACCTATTCTGTGTCAGCTTCAAAATCCAACTTTAACTAAATATTTCTTAAAACCGTTTCAATGTAATAAAATAAGGTTTTTTGGTGTCCATGTGAGCTTTGAGATCTTCAGCACCTTTGTTAGACACTGAAACACTTGTCCCGACCGGGACGTGGACATTTTTTTTTGCAGTTCAACTGTGAATCTGCACTTATGCTTTGGCATTTTCTGTGCAAGGCTGCTCCGCATATCATACACCATCAGACACGTCTCTCCCAAGCACAAAGCTTCTTAGGAGCCCTCCAGAAAGCTCAGGTACTTCCCCATTTTCTAGTATATACATCCAATCTTTCATATGACATTATTTCAAACGCTGCCACCCTAGCCATTTCACAAGCCCACTCCTGGATTGACACACCCTTTCATTCTTCCATCTTCTTAAAATAATCTGTCTGGCTATCATCAAACTAAACTGGACCCAACTTCTTATGTGCTCATTCATTCTGCTTAGGTTTGACCCATCTCCCAGAACAAATAATTTTGGGCTGAATGCAAGCCGACATAGGTTATCATTTATCCAATTTCAACCCTTCTGATGCGAGTCATTCAGCAGAGTTTTACTGGCGGGTAAACGCAGACCTCCAGGTGCTCGTGCCTTTCGTCAGCATGTACGGCAGTACACAGAGCTTTTTAAAAATCAACAGATTTATAAGTCATCAGCTAATGGTAACGCTAGCTAGCTTGGTTGGCAGAACGCTATACTGACATTTCTAGGCAACGAAGTTACACAGAGGGTGAAAGTTTAAGATGAAAACATGAGCAACAACCCCCAAAACAGGTTAACTGCTAATTTATAGTACTTTGCGCTATGGTTAGCATTACTAAAGCTTTGGTTATACTCGTGTGCGACACTGTGGTAATCTCTAAAATATAGCTGCAAGCGGTGATTTGCGGGTTCAAACCTTTTTTCTCAATTGCAACTTCAAAGTAATTTCACACATGCGGTCCAACGTTGTTATATATCACCCTGTAAGCTTTGTGATGATTGTTTAAAATGCCTACAACTTATTTGTCAAAAACATTTATTTTCAATTCACTGTGATATGTAGCTCAATCCAGCTCACGGCAGTTTGAGAAAAGCAGAGGACCAACACAAAAACAATTGCTAATAAAGCCGCAAGCTGGGATTCCAAGCTCAAACCTTGGTTTGTGTCATTCCACGTCCAGTTATTGTGCATTTAAAGTGCCCCTAGTGGTCAATTTGAATAAGACTTGCAGTGTATGTGTGAGGTCATTATGTAGACATTTCCTGGAAGTTTTGTGTTGATTGGACAAACATATAGTCATTTATAGCCTGACATGCGCTATATCACCTGCAGTTTGTTTGCATATAGTGCCGGTGCGGCAGACAACAAATAATAATAATAATAATAATAATAATAACAGACAAACGTAGAAGGGTTCTACTGCTTCGTGGTTCGAACCCTAATAAGCAAGAAGTAGTAGAGAAGAAGAGCGTGGAAGTAAAGGAAAGCAGGCTGCCTGGCAACAGATCCATGATAAACACCTATGTACTGCCACACTAATTAACGTGACCGTCGTTTAGCTCCAAATTGAAATTACTGTCTGTCACTAACATTGTTAAAGTGCCAATATTATGAAAAAAATCACTTTTCTGGGATTTGGGGTGTTGTTTTGCATCTCTCGTGCTTCCACACGCATACAAACTTGAAAAAAAAACTATCCATGCTGTTCTGAGTGAAATACGGGTTTCTAAATGTCCTCTGCCTTTAGTCTCGGGTTGAGCTTTTCAAAATCTGCACGGCTTTCTACGTAACTAGCTGAGACAAGGTGGCTAACCCATAGCATTCTAGCGCTACTACTACTTCCACGTCCATGTTCTGCAGGTATTCCACACGTGTGTCCTTGTTTAGAAGAAGTCTCCCAGCTAATCCTGCCTTGTCATGACCAAAGTTGGAAAAAGGTTTTCTAGCTGATGTCACCTTACCTAGCTACTGCGGATGATAATATAGAAGTGAGATCTGCAACAATGTGCAGTACAACAAAAATATGGTGTTTTTTTTTAAATGAAACCATGTAAATGTATTCTGGTTCAACCTCAAAATACAATTATGATCCTGATAATGAGCAAAATATGGGCACTTTAAGAACACTATCAATGAAGCTGTTTTTTTTGCTTTTTTTTTTTACACTCTCCAGCAAATGCTTCATATTTTAGGCTGTTTTGCTGTACATAAATATTTGTACAGATGTTTGTGCAGGCAAACCCGCTTGGCCAGTCTTCCCAGCCCTCCACGTTGAACCGAAAGCGCAGTTAAAACTATAGAAACTGAATTATTTTTGGAGCCAGTAGAGTCCCCTCTCTGCTGGAAATTAGGTAGAATGCAAGTTTAAGGCATTTCCGCTTTGGCTTAACTTGGCACATCAGGCACGGAAGTTGTCACTTGGTTTATATGTATGTTTGCGCATCTGTTATCACACACTGGGTGAAACAACAGTATAAGTAGTAGGAAGTTCCTTGAAATTAGTAAAAGTGGTATATATCATTTTGTTTAAATGCTTTACTTTTGACAAACATTTGACTTCTTTAAACTGGTGCAAGTGGAGACTGCACTGGTAGTGAAAAGCAACTCCAATGCCAAGATTAAGCAGCAACAGTGTGATAATATGGGCAATATGGACACCTTACCTTACATTTTCGAACATATTGTAAAATGTTCATTGTGTAAGGTCTTAACCTTGGACTACCTTCCATGTGCAGTCAACTTGATGGGCTGCCTCAATTTTATTCTGCCTTTTTAATGATTTGCATAATGTTGTATACAATGATGAATATATGCAAGCTAAACTAGCGGTATTTCATTGCTAATGCTAATTTTTTATCAATACGTTTTAAGTTAATGCAAACCAAGTACATTCTTACAGCAGTACTTCTGCTTGGATGGACCTGCACTTGTACCCTGCCATGCTATTGACTCTAATAGCAATGGTGGAAACTCTTTGAGAATGGGGGTGTGTTTCTGGGTCATTGGGACCTCATGTCATCCTTAATACTACTCCGTATGAGGCCAACCAAGTGAACCACCAGTGTCTTTGTTAAATATTCATCCCCTGTCAATAATTAAATGCTCATTATTTGAACCTGAAGAGTGATGTGATTCCAAATTTAATGTGCTTCTAATGCATGGGGCGATACGGCATGGCGAATAGCTAGGCTGCATGATGAAAGGTGCTGTAGATGTGTACAGCCATGCCCATTCTTTTTCAGTTGAACAGGTAAAAAAAAGTATCCGTGTTTCAAATGAAAAATTTACAACCGTTGTCCAGCCTTTTTTGAAGAACATCTGAGGTTTTGTATTCTATGACTGTACACGATTTTGAACAAATGTCAGAGAAAAGAAGCTTGTTATCTCAGGCCTTTTTAAATTGAATCCTCTGTAAAAGCAAGATACTCTTTAGGAGATCTGTTCCTGGAACTGCCACTGCACAATCAACCACCCATACAGGAAATAATGACACATGAGCCAATTTAGGTGATACGATGCAGGCAGTGTATGAATACACAAATATACAATAAATATGCAAACAACAATATCTGTTACCCAAGGGCTAGGGGCTCACATGATAATACAAGTATTGTCCTGCAGCTATGTAGCACACTCAACCATCTTGCATGGTGCATCGTGCTATCAATTAACTTCAAGAGGAAGTCAGTGCATTAACAATCTTTTGCCTCTTTCTTAAAACTTTAAATTGAATTTTTAAATACATAATAATTTCCTTCTTTGATGTCAGGCATTTTTCATTGTTTGTTGTTATTATGATCTGCATTATGAACAACTGAGAATTACCAGCTGTTTTTACAAATGTCTGAGTATGTGTGTGTGCACTTGTGTGTGTGTGTGTGTGTGTGTGTGTGTGTGTGTGTGTGTGTGTGTGTGTTCTTGTATGGCTTAAGGACCTGTCTGTGGTGTAAACACAGGGAGGGTAAACACACAGGCAGCTTGTAGTCTCCATTGTTATTATCCTGTTTGTATAATTAGCCTTATAAATTGCTCACATCAAAGGCGCTGTCCCTTGAAATACTTCCATGCCTCTGTTCAAGTAAAGGAGAATGGAGTGGGGAGGGGTGGCTCTGGTCCCCCTCCCATTAAGCTTCTGCTGGTCATTGGAGGATTAAGCAGTGTAGCGATGTCTGGTGGCAATCCTGTGTTCTCTTTCCCTGGCTTCTCTTTGTGATGCTATTTTCTGGTGATATGTGGTTAAACTGCTAGAATATAAAGGCTGCGGTAAGCTGGAAATGAACTAATTTGTAGAATGGGTCGTCCGACCTTGTTGCAAGGCAAAAGTGTTTTGTTCCAAGTAGCCACACTTGACACTTTTGGAATTCTCTCCTTGAAGGCATCCATGGCGTTGCACTTTATAGTAGACAACAAAAATTGCAGAGGTAGCAAGAAGAAAAAAGGGAGAAAGAAAAAAGGGAACTTGTGGAAGAAGTTAAAATCCTGCATACTTTTACCCATACCTTTGCACAGCTGGCCAATTGTTGGTTTGAGACACAGCCCCCTCAACTCCGATGTTGTAAAGGTGTGGGGAGAGGTGAAATCAGACAGTTTGACCATCCGACAGGCACTTCAGTTGATGCATAATGACGTATTTGACATACTCATGTCAGTAGCTATAGTGTGTAAAAACCTAAGAATGACTTTTCTTTAAGTGCTCCAAATACATGGAATGCCCTGCAAAACAATTTAAAAATGACTACTGTTCCTACTCTTGGTATATTAAAAACTATGATTTCTGAATTTTACACATCTCATTGTAACTGTTTTAGCTGAATTTCTTGCTATTTTAGTATTTTACCTTATTTGATCCTATTTATTCTTATTTTATCTTTTTTCATCCCTTTAATCCTTTTTATGTTGGTGTTATTCTTATACATGCTAATTATGCTTCTTTATGTGTTTATTATGTTTCTCTGGCTCGTCGTCACTGTAAATGAGGGCGACCTCAGTGGTCATTGCATTTATATGATCACTTTATAAGATGATTGTAGTGGAATGTTGCATTTCAAAATCACTGTTACTGTTACAGCTGTGTCTACACTAGGCAAGTCACCACAGATCACCACCGGAAACAACGGTTTTCCTGTCACCTTCTATCCTTTCCACACAGTGACAACATTGTGAATATTGCAGTGCCTTCAGATTAATTCAACCCTCTTGGTTAAAAAGATATCTACAGTACATTTAATGACCTTTATGACCTGTAGTAAGTGTACGAATGGGAAAGTGCTGGAGTACAGTATGTGCTGATTCTGCTGCACTCTGAGATGCTGGCGTGAACAATAATGGCTTGGCAGCTTAAAGTGACGAGAGACAGAAAGTGTCAGAGGGGGTTTGCACAAATTTGATTGACAGTACCAAAGCTGCCTCTGCCATCAATTTAATGGTAATTATTATTTAATGTATATTACTTAAAAGCATATGCAAAATTAAGATTTAGTCACAAAAACACATTTTATATGGTATTTAAGAATAATATGCATAATATATTTCTAGTTAATATTTATGGCAAAGAAGTTCAAGCATTTCTTGTCTTGAGCTAGTCCTCTGCTGAAAGCATTGACTCTCATGATCTCAATTAATAACTAAATAAAGTAAGAAAAAGAGGAAGCAGCACAAAACTGGAAGTTTTTACACAGAGGATAAAAACCTGCCATGGGGAATTTATCTCACACTCACTTATGTGTAAGAACAAGAGACTGGCCTCCTTTAGGGTATAATTCAAGAAAGCACACTGAAAAGAGACATTATTTGTTAAAATAAATGTTCAATGTAATCTATTAGAACAAAATCCTTTGGATAGAAATATAGGTCTGCATTTGTGTGACAGATTCTTCTTTTTCGAGCAAAAAAAGAAATGTATAGGTCATAGTACCATACCCAAGAGTTTTTCAGACTGTGTTAAGAATATAATCTCTCCATTTATTCTTTCCAGTTTGAATTGCAAGGTAAAAAACTATGGATCTTGCTGTGCAGTTATTACACATTCGAAAATTGATAGAAATGACGATGGGCAATTCTCCCAGTATTTTTTCTCTCTCCACCCACACCTACTTGTGTGAAAAAAAAAATCATGGATGACACAGCTAGCTTACTAGTAGCCTGCAGCTGCACGTTTCGAGACACCATGGCCGCTGCTGGAGATGAGGGAGAAACAACAAAACTGCAAAATCCTCCTGCTTTCCTAAAGTCATCGGTGTGGCAACATTTTGCCTTCCCACGTTAGTTACATTGATTAAAACAAAGCTTTGAGGCAAAGAATTTTTCAAATTACTCGAGGAATCCTTTCAGCCCTAGTTGTCAGGGTATAAAACAAACGATCAATCTGGTGATCTTTATGAATCAAGACTGCTTAGTCAAACAATGTCACAGCTGCCAATGCTGAAAAAAAGTTGAATTGTTGATTTGAGGAATAGTGAAGCGACTGAAGAATTTAGATATGATCTACACAGGGCACCACTAGTTTGTTGTATCGTACAAATCAGTAGTGCACATTTATTGATGCTTTATATCAATGTTTTTAACTTTTTTTGACGTTTTCAACACTACACTACTACAACTCAACACTAAGTTATTAACTTTAGTTTACAGTTATTTTTTGGAATTTATGGTCAATAAACCTCATTTATAGGAAATTATACCTATTGTTTGAGTTAGAAAGCAGATTTAGGAATTATGGATAATCACAGACTGGAATATGTCAACTTTTACTCAATACTATTTGGAAACCGATTTTTTTTTTCAATGCTATAAAATTGAATAAAACACCCCAAAAAAGGTTTGTACTTGCCAAAATAAGGTTTGTAATTAAAATTGAGAATTATAATAATATATATATATATATATATATATATATATATATATATATATATATATATATATATATATATATATATATATATATATATATATATATATATATATATATATATATATATATATATATATATATATATATATATATATTTTTATAGGCATGTAAGCTGGATTTTGATTACAAACAATAATAACATATTCTCCTAAAATCTACACATACAATGTAACAAAGTTAATGTGTCACTCTGATCTCTGCACTACAAAACAGCCCCAGCAAGACTGCAAGTTCAGGACTTACCACATTAGAAATACCATAGGAGACAATATAATTCATCTGGCTACTAGCTTGTAAATATTTCTCTGCTCTCTATTAGCTCTTTGTTCTATTACTGCCAAGATTAGGATTCTGGACAGCGTGATTGACACAAAGATGAGGGTTTGACTGTCTGTCATCACTCACTCTGAAACCCAGTGTTAATATGATTAAATTATAAATGAGTGCATGCATGTTATATCAGAATGGGAAAGCTATAAGGGATTTCAGTGTTGCTTTCCAACATCAACAACTCCACCATTTTGGTCACCCCATCTTCAATCACTGCTAAAACACAATGCAAGGGAATTCCAGCATATCTAAGTAATGTGAGTCAATCTCTACATCCTCAAATAGCCCCTTTCAGGAGACGTCACTCTGAGAGCCACGAGGACCAAAGAGACTAGTTTAGAATAGGACAAGAACCAAGGTTAAAAGATAAAATAAATTTGTTTGGTTTATTTTCTGGCCAACCCCCTGAGGGAGAGAGACCATGAACTGACAGCCCCTATGTAATTCTTGACAGAGGAAAACTTTGTGTACAGACAGTCTCAGCAACATGTTATTAAAAAGAGGAGCATGGCCGTGGAAAATAAATAAATAAAGAAAAAATACTGATTAAATTTTAAGCAGCTGGCGGGCCGATAGTTTGCCTGAGGCATATTTGTCAGTTTCAAAGGGTGTTTTTATTAATTTTGTATTTTGCATTTTGTTAGTGGAAAGAGCTTACTCCACCGGGAGCGCCACAAGCTATAGCCAGCAGAGCCTATAGCAGAGAGAAAAGGAGACGCAGAGCATGCCAAGCAGATCCTGCACACTTAGAGAAAGAAATCAGCTCTAGATCACCAGCATAACCCACAGACCCCCCACCCTCTACCCAAACAACACACAAAACACACATGTTCACATAGAAGTAATGTATACACTATGTACACACATGCAAATCTTTGTTTCAACCATGCTGCATTTATATTATTATTTATAAGTACATAAACTTATTTTACCAAATAAAAATATAAAACTTGTCCTGTATATCCTACTGTATAGATTCACTTCCATTGAACCGTTATCACCACACTGCAATAGTAATGCTGCTGCCTAATTTCCTTGTCTTTATATGAATCATCAACTAGTAAGGATGCTGATGTAAAGCCTGCAAACTGTACGCTTTAGCCTCAGTCTTTTTTGCATCTTTGCAATGCTGAGCTAGCATGAAATCTTGAATGCAGCTCCGGGCCACCACTGACCTTTTATGGGCCCTCTGCAGATATTTCATTTGAATATTTTTATTAGTAACTCCTAAAGTCAGTTACTTATTATAATCACTGCTGATCAATTATCTCTCTTTTAATATAGGCTACATGAATAAACATGTGGGACCATGCCTAATTTAATGCCCATTCAATTACTCATCACACTTTGATAAATAACACACGATTTTAGGCTATAGAAATGACATTGACCTAACATTATAGCAGTATGACATGAAGCACGGGTTAACTGAACACTGATGAGTGATAAATGTACTGTATATTTTTTATTAACATGAGCACAGTCTACACAGACAGACTTTCCAACCCTCTGTCAGCTCAGCGTGGTGCTCTGATGTACTGACCTGAAACCAGCATTCACAACTGGTGCTCAGCATAGTCTAAGCTGTACTCTGTTAGTCGTCTTAAAAGTTTGATTGTAATAATTAAACGTTTGGTTGTTGGTTCTTTTATTTATTGTTGATACAGGAAATTGGCATTGCAATACTTATGCTTAAAAACGGTACTGAGGAAAGCATACCAATGACAGAGAAGGCTCTTCTCATTTTTCATCTCATCTGATCAATCTAATACACATAGGCCCTAAGCTGTCAAAACTGCCCAAAAGTAAAATTTGAATTCTAAAAACACATAGGTTTGAATGATTAGAATATCTATTTTTGCACATTATATCCATAAGAAGGCAAACCTACGTGCAATATACATAACTACTTGTGTGGGTGTATTCATTTCAACATTAACATGTCTTCTAAAGGATCGACATATACCAACACATTACAAAATAAACATTAATATACCAATGTTCCACCTTGACATTTAATATACGGACTGTAAGGTTAGACCTCTCTCTGAACCGTGGCGCTAAATGAACCAGCCTTCTAGCCTGTCGGCTGGCCTCTAAATTAGTGTTTTATTCATACCCTCTTGTCACATTGTTGGAAAGCACATTGCTATCGCCAGAGTGACCACTTTGTTCAGCTAATTTTCTGTGTAGTATGAAGGCATGCTAGGTGTGTGGAAGTAGCAAAATAACGTTAGTACTGTCCCTCTGTTCCGCTTCCTATTGCAGGGAGACTGGGGGACCATCTCCTTAGCCATCTCCTGTTGTCCGCTGATATCCGTAGGCTAGTGAAGCAGAGGTACTGTAGGCTCTGTTTGGTACTGCCGCTGTTGATCCAGGGGAACACTGTTTGATGTGAGTACCCTAGCAACATCTGTATCCAGTTTCCCTTTTAGAATGACAAATAGATTACCGCCACATACTAGTATTATAGTGTTATTTCCTTGCACTCATGTGCAGAACGTACGTGGTACTTGGCCGTTGGCTCTAGTCTCTGTGGTGTATTCCACTGCGACGTGGACCAATGTGATGCGACACCATAGTTGGCCATGTAGCCACTTTTTGGCCGTCGACTTGGTGTGTCAGTAGCCCAGACACATCCACTCACATGGAGGCCATATAAGACCATACCATGTTGAATTGTTTTATATTTAATCCACGTATATTCCACTACCAAGATTTCTAAACGGAAATCAGAAACAGTACAGTATATATTGATTAAAACTCATCTTGGAAAATAAGCAAATGCTGAGTAAATTTCTACCAAATGTAAATTGTTTGGAAGAATTATTGTTTTATATAAATGTTTTTTGAAAGTAGCTGGTACGAATAGAATGATGTAAAAAAATCTCAATAAGAGAAACTTTGAATTCCACAAACTCCGGGCAGACAGTATCAAACAGCATTGAACACTGAGCAGCAAAGGCTGCCCTTAGGCTATAATTTGCAGAAGTTCTACCTGCTGCTGGCTAAGATTGAATGCAAGTGTGAAGACAAAGCTGTGTGTGTGTGTGTGTGTGTGTGTGTGTGTGTGTGTGTGTGTGTGTGTGTGTGTGTGTGTGTGTTTGTGTGTGCACGTACACACACATTTGTGCACAATTCTCAAACAACACAAAATTGCCAGCATTTGGGTCAGGCAAGCCTGCTAAACCCACCAACAGTTTTAATCATCTTAAAGAAGAAATAGCCGTTGAGGCATTTGATGGCTATTAGCAATGTGTGTTGCATCTTCAAAATCACCTTTCATTTCAAAATACTCATGAAGCCTTTGTGTCAGTCAGTCAGACAGAGCAGTTTGAAGTAGATGGTACTTTGTTGTGTAAAGGTGAAGGAGTTAATTAGGTGATGGGAAGGTGACTGATGCTATGTATATACAGCACACACGACCGGGAGAGAAGCCAAGTGGGCTGCTAATCATGCCCTCCACCCCCTTACTCCTGCATTCATCTCCAACCATATGCTTTTGAAGTCAAGGCTGTCAGGAGCTCTGTGACATGCACTCAAATTTCTTGGATTTCACGGGGAGAAAGTATGCTTTGTTTATCATGGTTGATTTTGAATAAATCTCAATAAAACACTAAATTACATTTAAGTGACGTGTTCAAAGAAGCTCAATCTAAACAGGACGAAGATAGAGGCTTCTTTGTTTGTTTTCTAAGTAAATTAAGGCATATCCTGTACAGTAATGGAGCGGGTTTGACTGTGCATGTTAACTTGAGCACATAAGAATGAGAGACAGTGACACTAATACAAAAACATTATAAAATAAAGATGACTGGGAATTTTGTACTGAAAGTTAAATCCGTAATTAGGAGTTTATAAAATAATATAGATGTGTTTGTTTCTCAGAAGTCATAATGGCTGCATCTCAGAAGCAATTACACAACAAAAAAATTCTAAAATGTGAAGCCACACACTGTTGTAATTACACCACACAATCAGGGGCAATTAAAATGGTGAAATATGAATGAAGCAATTCAGCATTGGAGACCAAAACACATAAAAAAGTAAAGCAATTTAAAAAAAGGAAAAAAAGAAGAAAAAAGGTGGGTCCACCCTGATCATCAGCCTAAACTACGTATAAGTAGTTATATAAGCAGATATAACTAGTTAGCAAAAATATGGTGTTTCATTTTGCCGGTTGCCTTGAGGTTTGCTTGATTATGTGATTATTAAAATGGCATTCATTAGGATTTTGTTATGTTTACATAAAGCAATAATGTTATTGCAACAACTACAAAAGAAGAAACAGTGTGTTTATGCATTTGCAGAATTAGTTTTTACTTTGTTGTGCACAAGAATAGTTTCTTTTGTTGCAAAAGGGCCAACTTCTTCTGGACAGTACTGTTGTTGCCATCTTGACTTTTGTTTGTGGTGGGAGGGATTCACCTCTAGTCTCTAATCTTTTCAGATCAATTTAAAAGTTGATAATTGTTCACCTAATCATTTTTATAATGTTTTATTTAGAGCCCGACCAATTTTTAAGACTGACACGATACAAATATTTGGTTATTTAAAATTCAGATTTTCCGATATAATGACCAATATAGTATATTTTAAAAACAATATCCAGACAGATTTCCCTAACATTAGTTATTTGTAGTTATTTATGAGTTCTCACTAAAATAATATGATAATAATTTGTTTTATTGTCACAACAGAACAGTGCAACATCAAAATATATTAAAGTTCTGATAAATAAAATGTATAAAAATACAAACTTAAGATATGAAACTTAAAATCCTTTGAACAAAAACCCCAAAAAATCTGAGTGTTGCCAACAAGGACATTGTAGAGTGCCCTCTGGTGGACAAACTATGTTACGCCAAAACTCATAACATGGTTGACCGGCATATATATATATATATATATATATATATATATATATATATATATATATGTGTGTGTTTAAAATGCAGCTCCACAAACCTGTGTCGAGGAGTGAGAAGAGTTTGTAATCAGTGAGTTGTACTGAAAAAGTGACTGAAGTGAAGAATAAAAAATACAAGTACAGATTTTTTTCTACAAGTGCTCACATCGCATCTACGAGTACAGATGTTATTTACAAGCTCTCAAATCATATTCTACAAGTGCTCACATTGCATCTACGCCCTCTCACATTTTGCACCATATTTACCTTCATAGGCATGCTCCTTTAAATTTGGGCTGAGGGATTTGTCAAATTTAAAATGAAAAAAAGATTTTGTATTTATTATGTCATGACAATTTTTAATACATGCACAAGAAAACTGTGTAGAGAAGAGGGGGTTGTTATTGTGACTTAATTATGAGTTGAACAGATCAAGTCATGTAAACGTCACACTTGTACTTTTGTGAATGTCTTTAAACCTAAGTAACAAAAACGACTCGCAACAAGTGTGCTATGCACAATATGCTGTTGACTTGGTCAAATATTAACCCAAAAATTACCATCCTTGACTACAAAACTACCAGTGGTCTGCTTTCTACTAACATAAACTTCCAATAAGCAATAATGTGGTTCTGGTCATGATTATGATGCTCATCTGTTTTTTCATTGTTTAATTTTTATTTCATTCTTCTTTACAAAATGTTCATCTTACTGGATGTTCCTTCACATCTAGTGGTAAACATACTGTATATCAACTCTAATATTTCATTATTTGTAGGACATACGTAAAATTGAACCTCTCATAGTTTGTCTTAGAAAATTAGCGCAAACACTGCTTCATACTATAATAGCTACCGGCCGCTTGCAAAAATGACTTAATTGATCACAGGCTGTGATCCAAACCAAAGCAATTAGGATGAAACCTCAAAATCTATTATGAATTAATGAAGAAGGCATTAATGAATTATTAATGACAAAAGAATTACTGGCTTGACACTTGCTTGTTGTTGATAGAGTGATGTACTGAAGGATGAATTGAGCTCAACCATAGGTGATAATTTCCTTCTTGTACTCTTCCATAACAACTGGCTTCAGAACAGAATGAAAAGGACTAAATGGACAATTAGGTGAAGGATACCATTTAAACGAGAAAATGCTTTTAACAGTAAATTTCTCTTTTGCAAGCAATCTTTTAAAAATATCTATTTTTTTATTGTTTCCTAGTTGCAGTAAACGATACATCTGCAGAGTCACATTTCCATTTTTCTATCCCACCCATCCCAGAGACCCTTACATCTTAATAACAACAGGTTAATGAACTAGGATCACTTTTAGATGACAGTCCGTACTTGTGGGAAAATAATAGATAAATAAACAAATAAATAACTAAGATAAAATAAATAATAATGACAATAACAATAATTGTAATAAAAATAAATAAGAGGATGTAACATAGGCTGTCTGCTGCCCGTCAAAGTCATAGTCATAAGTCATAAAAAAATGAAAACCCTGTTGAAATTAGCAATAATCCTTTTTTTTAATAGGTTGATAGCAGATTTTTTATTTTTTTTACATTTAACAGTTTGTGCACCATCAGTTCATGGAAGATTTTGTTTAACAATTTGGATTTTATTTGTATACAGTATGTGACTAAATTGTATAGTCATTCTTTTGGAGGGTTGTTTATTAAAGATTCCCTCACTTAATTCACACCAATTTACAATTCCGACTAAGCGGATACCTGAAATGGATATATAGGGTGTTGTACAGAGATCGACTGGAAAGTGCAACTCTCATAAGATGCATACATATTTTAAACATGTAAACTTTTTTTTTTATAATTTATCTTTTGGGATTTTGAGTAATGTCTGTATCTTCCCAAAACTCAGAACCCAAAGTGCATGGCACAAACTTTTTTTTGTTTTATTTTTCGACTGTAGAAATAAACTGTTGTGGAATAAAAGACCACACTGACCTTCCATTTAGTGTTAGCTTGTGCTTGCAGAATCCCTGGTGAAAATAAGGCAGATTCTGAACATGCAATATTAGAGGTACAAGACCTTGTTTCTCTACTCTGTCTCCCAAAGACCTTTCACTGTCTGTGGAGCTCCCCTGTCACCTCTCGTTCTCAGACATAATATAATCCACAGATGAAGTGCAGAGTTCAGCAAGAAATACAACATGACAGCATTACAGTACAAGTAGTGGGATGGCAACTTACTGCAGTACCCATGTTGTTGGAAGGCTTGGACTTAACAGAGCAATTTATTTGATATTCTAGTTGCCTGTTCTGTTATTTATACAATAATAAGCCAAGGAGAGAAATCATACAAAAAGCTGATGCTGCAGAGCTATCAAAGTTAATATGATACACTGTATTTTTTCACTTTCCCTCTTTAGCCCCTCCACAACCTCATATACATTAAATTCACAAATGCGTTTTGAGGTCCTTATTTTTATCATTTATTTCCAAGCCGCGGCTTATTTAAATGTTTTTTTTTCTTGTCTCTGCTTCAGTGGATGGGGGGGGGGAATTCTTTACTTAATTCCATTAACTTTGTATTGCTGCTCAATCTTTGGTTCCCTGAGCATCAGTGCTGTGGCTTGGCTGTCTTTTAGGAGTTCTGCTTCAGTGCTCTTGGATAGAACATGACAGTTACATTAATGTCTCCATGTAAATTGCTGTCTACATGTAGGAAACAAGCAAAAGGAAAAAAAAAAGAAAACGTGGAACATTTATTGCCCCATGACAGGAGGAATTACAACAACATTCATTGTGTGGAGCCCCAAATGGCCAAGTCTATTATAGTGTACAGCAGTTTCACTGAGAATCCAACCACGAAGATGGACAGCAAAAAAAAGCAATGACAGAAAACACTCACACAGGGCTTTTAACTAAACAGTAGAAACATGAAGGAAATAGGGGTCAGGGTTCCTGTTACATCAATTTTTGTGGGGAGTACTGTCTGTGCTTTTCTGAAGCAAACATGGTATTGAAGGTACCCTATGGATTTTTTGACAGCCAGCTGTGTTGTAGAGTGATGTTTTGATAAGCGGGTCCCTGAACTGTTTGAATGCACACTACAGGCACGTGGGTGGTTCAGTTGTTATTTCTTGTGACAGTAGAAGTTCATACCTTTCGTGTCTCACCCTTTACTTGTCAGACTTGTGGTTGTATGTATTTTGTGGAATCTCACAGTTATGGAATGAAAAAAATAATTTAATTGTCAAACAAAATAAAACGTGATGGTTTCTGGTGGTGATGAACTTAGCATCAGTGATGTCACCCATTGGTTTGTGGACTGCTGTTTTAAATCTATCAGTTTGTCCTTTTGGCTGTCGCCATTGTTTTTTTGGAGCCAGAAGTGACCATATTTGGTGGAGTTTGGGAGGATAGCGTTGCTAAGCCAGTATCATCTGGGGTTTCAATAGTGCTGCACTAAGCTAATTGCTAAATTTTCAACTGGCTGACGTAAGGGTGTTACAATTTTGATTTTAATTAGAATTGACTGAAATTAAGTCTCAAATTTGAATTAAAAAATGCAATCCAATCATCAATGCTACCCCCATGTCACGTCCTGTCGCCTTGCCAAGTGTAAAAAACCATATGTTGAAAGGCTACCCTAAACCTCCTGTATGTGTCTGCATTGTTGCCAAACTTTTTTTTTCTTTACTTTATTGACAAATTGTCAAGTTTCCAATTGACTGAAGATATAAGTTATTGTTACATGTTGCATGTTGTTGTTAATAAATGTTTTAAATTTGACAATGAATTTTGTTAGGTGATAGAGAGAGCCTGTTGTGTTTAAACATATGTTAGAAAATCTGTTATGCTTAGAACAGCTAGTTTGTGTGATGTGAGTTCATATATGGTTTGAATATGTTTTATTTGATTAATTACTGTCTGTCATTCTATCTTAACCGTTTCTCTACTATATATGGTTGTAACCTCCGTACCTAGCACAGGAAACTCAGGCCTGGGTTTCTGTGTGTATATTATAATGCATAAAAGTCTAGTCTAAAAAGTCTAGTCTAAAAATGGCATAGCAACTTGTGATTTAAAAATAAATAAATGTGAGAATCGAACCGTGATCTTAGAATTGAAAATGTAATCGAATCGAGGATTTGGAGAATCGTGACACCCCTAGGCTGACGGGAGTCATCCAGCAGAGTTTGCCAGTGGGTAAACATTGATCTCACCAGTGTGCACAATTTACTTTTTTGTTCAACAGTCAAATGGCTAGTGAATGTTCAAATTTTACCTCATTAAATTACCATTGTTTTTTTGACAGGTGAGTGAATAAAATCTACTAACCACATATTTTATTTGGTTGATGGATGGTGCTAATTCTATACATTGCCTCCGGGCACTGGTGGCGTTGATCTGCATGTACAGCAGTATACATAGCTGGTTGAAAATCGGCAGACTCTAAACAATTTCAATTCATTCAACTTCTGACATTTTCAGGCAACCTAAATGGTCCAATTAACTGTGATGTAGGGGAAACACACAGTGAGAGGGTTGAAGTTTAAGACAAAAACATGGACAGCACCCAAAAACAAGTTTACAGCTATTTTAATGTACACAGTGTCATGGATGAGCATTGGTAAGCCCCCTGTCTAGATTGTTAAGTCTGTGTGTAGCCACGCCTCTAAAGCATTGCCTGCTTTATCATTTATTTAAAAAAAGAAATGAGACCATCATTTAAAAAATGAACATCATGCTGTATTTAAGAAGACTTGGAACGAGCGATTAAGATCATAAACTAATTTAGAAAATTTTTACTGAGGTAATAAATCAATTCAGAAGTAGGGTAATTTTCTTACAGACTTCTATAGAATCAGACTTCTTTTTGGAGCCAGTATAGTGGCCCTCTGATGGAAATTAGATAGAATACAGGTTTGAAGCACTTCTGCATTGGCTTTACTTTTCAGCCTTCTAGATTCAGCCTTCACTTGTTTTCAATCCAAAGACAGTGATAAACTCTGTGGACTCCTCTTCTTGGCTTCTGCTGAGGTGCACTAGCTGGCAGTAAAAGAAACCAGTATATTTTCTATCTATATATATGTTGTTAAGCATGAGAGGCAAACCTGTATTTGTACCAGTGTTTCTGCTGGTAACTCTGCTATTGTGGCCGCCACGGCGAAAAACACAGAAGAAGTTATTGAATGCAACTAACTTCAGGTCGTAGAGTAATAGCGTGAGACGGAGCCTGCTGGACCCATTCATAATGACTCAGCCGTCACTCTGTGAGTACGTCCATCGCACTCCCTCTCTCTCCCTGGCACTTTTAATCAGTTATTGTTGAAAACAAGTGAAGGAGCTTTCACAGAGATACATAAAAAAAAAAAGATATACATATATATATATTTTTTAAATCTCCTAGGCTATTTATTTAAGATAATTTTCATTTACATGTGTTGCAGCTGTATGTATGTACAACATACAACTTCAGCATAAGAGGAATGTAGCACAATATGGATGTGAAAGCAGTTAAAAATAGCCATACATTTTTTTTGGTTAAAATCAGCAAATAATTGAGATAATTAATTGTTATCTCAATGTTGATCAACATAGTCGTGATTATCATTTTGGCCATAATCGTGCAACCCTACATAAGGCTGTTTGTTGAAGCATTGTACCAGATATGTGAATACAGAATATAACACTATTCTTGATGCAAATGTTGATACCACGGAAATAAAAAGGACAATTCCATGTAATTTAACTTAAAACATAAACTTCTTTATTAAAATATTTGAAAAATGTCATAACAAGACATACAAAACATGTTCAATAGAGCATAGAATAACATAATAAAGTGCAATTAATGGTTGTAGTGCAACAGCTAGTGTCCCAAGACATATTCCAGACATCCAGGGATCTTTTCAAAAGCTACTGTGCAAAAACAACAGTGCAGGGCTTGACATTAAGGCTTGTCCGCTTGTCCGGGACAAGTGGATTTTTTGTAGGGCAAATGGAAGAGAAATTTACTTGCCCCACAGGACAAGTGAAAACTCAAACAAAATAAAATGCCATGTTACTTATATGTGTTAACGTAATGTGCCACTGATTTCGTCTATGTTACATTGTTTTCTCCACAATCCGGGGCAGCGGACGGCTAACGTTAGACCCAGTGGCAGCGGATTAGCAGACCACTAACTTTAGACCCAGCTCGCTGTTCAGCTCATTCTCAATAAGCGATGCAGCATAAAAGCACAACTGAACCAGCAAGCCAGCCGGAATACAGATGTCACTTGTGGCAATAGCAGTGTGCTTTGTGTGGATGAAGCATGAAGTTAATGTTACTAATTTAGCGACTTGCTCTCTGCCTAGAAACGTTACTCCTCCACTGTTCGTTTGTCTGTGAGTTATTGTAAAACTTCAGCTCTGTGACTTGCCGGATTAAATATCAGCTAATAATCAACTGTAAGGGAGCTACAACCTTTTAAAAGAAGCCTTGGTAAATCAGCCTGTGCCGGGTAGGAAGTTAAATTGTAGAAAAAAGATGAATAAAGTTAACAATCCGTTGTTATGTCAACAAAATTATTTTAGATATAGTATAAGTTCAAGTCACCACTACCTCTGGTGATACACTGCACACCTGCGTGCAAAGTAATACTTATATATACTTATAATACTATATTATGGGGTCTGGAGAGCCTTATTTTCTTGTTGAAGGGGAAATCTATTCTTGGGACACATTTATTTCAACTGAATTGTATTAATGTTGTTAGTGTTTGGATGCTTTCAACAGTTTGTTTGAATTCTGCATTCGCGAAACACAAAAAAAAAGTATAAAATGATAAATCTTTACCCAGACAAGTGACTTTTGTGCATGGACAAGTGAAACATTAATGTACTTGTCAAACCCTGCAGTGTTTCTAACAATTGTGTGACCAGAGACGTCACAAACATATTGGAGATGTATTTGAAATATGGAGAGTGTTTAGAGCCCAAAAGGACGCTGAGTTGGCTAATTCCCTCCAGAACAGGTAGCTAAGCATTAGCCTCAGGCTAATTTATCATGGCTACAAGGGACGGGCATTTATTGATCCTTTTGGGATGAAAACCGCAAGGAAATTTTAATTTCCAGCAGCAGTTTACAAAAAATCTATAAAAAATACAGTATAGAGATAAAAACCGTATAATAATAATAATAATAATAATAATAATAATAATAATAATAATAATAATAATAATAATAATAATAATAATAAAACCTTTGGCTATAAAAATACCTTTTGTTATGATTTGGGGTTTTATTTGTTTTCTTTTCTTCCTGTGTTTTTTGGTCCTGTCTTGTCTTGTCTCCTTGTGTTTGTGTCTTGTGTTGTTGTTCCTGTCTTGTGTTCCCCTGTGAGTGTCTGTCTGTATGTTCTGTTTCCTGTTTTATTTTGAAGTCTGGTCTCTGTCTGGTCTGGTCTCTTGTTTTACTTCTTGTCTGTCTGATTGTCCTTTTGGTTATTCTTTTAGTCTTTTTGGGTTGTGGGGATTTTTGGATTGTTTTTGCCACCTGCTCCCTGTGTTTGTTGAGACTCTGCCATTGTTAACAAATCGCTAACTATCCCGCCTACCTGCTTGCCTCTTCCCTGCGTTTTGGTCCTACATGTCACACCTTTAGCATTAAACACTTGTGTACTCACATTGAACTATATCCCAAGAGTACCTGAGTTGGTTAGCCACAGAAACAATTGAGACACAGCCAGTAAAGTGATTCCGATGGGTCCTGGCTAACGCCGCCATGCTAACCCTGCTAACGGCTAATGTTACCGGAGGATCAGGCAAGCCGCTACGGCTGTTTACAACGTGTGGCCTGTACAGTGTCCGTAGCCAACAACGGGGAGTTATTTGAAGCCAAGAGAAGGGGGCTATAAATCGGAAAGAGAGGACAATGAGTTTTCAGTGTACATGCGGTTTTTATAGGTCGGGTAGAATCATAGACTGTAACAGTATGGGCTATGGGTAGAATCTGATCTCCGCAGACTCTCGTTCATGTACCGGAAGTAGAAGAGCATGATTTTGGCCACCGGTTTGTGACCTCCTACTTCTGAATGTATCAACTGGAACACTCTGAAGCGCATACTGCCCCTATCAGTTCCAGAAGAGGCGCAGCACCAATGCTGTTAATACTGGCATCATTGCTAATGGTGCTTACCGTGCTTTAAAAAAATGGGCATTGTCTGTGTTTTGTCATTTTAGAACCAGAAGGTATCTTTAGTATCGGTTCTCATGACATTTTTTTTATCAAATTAATAGTACAACTAATGAAGACTGAAATGCACTGTTATGTAAAGAACACATATCTAATATGGAGCTACTTTAAACTGTATAGTGTTGTGATCTACGAGATCTAGACAAAGTAAAACAACACAGCGTTTATGATCTCAGGCTATACAGACGGACACTAATGGAGAGTATGGGCTTTTCTGAAGTGAGATGGGCTTTCTAGACTTGAAAGTACATCCAACACAAAGGTTGTGCAGTCAAGATGACAACACTGTGTCCTGAAGACATGTCCAAAGATGTCTGTGCCTTGCCTCTGTTGTGCTGGCATAGTTTGAGGCTTCTCTGACTTCACAGTAAGCCACATACTGTAGTAAGTACCTGGAGCCACCCTCATTCAATGTCTCTCACTCAAGTCCTTTACTCCTAAGAAAAGAGAGTGGCCAAGAGGTGACTGCTGTCTTTGATACAGTATTACATCTAAGGAGCAACCATTGTGAATTTCAATGGTTGTACCACTTGGTCAATTAAGTATTGTGTGTAAAAAGGCTGGAGATAACCACTGTTTATATATGGATCTGTGAATAATTTATACAACTAAGTAAGTTATTGTGGTAGATATATGTTATCAATGAAATGTCAGAGACTTGGGTCAAACTTTTAAAGATTAAGGTTACTGATCCTCTTTGCATCAAAGTTGCCAACCTAGGTTGGAAAAATACCAGTTCCTGTACGGCAAACAGGAGAAGTGACAGAGTAAAGAGATATTTCTATTATAATGCAATTGTGACAGCTTTCCTACAGGGACCCTAACAATATTCCTTTCATGCTGTGTTATCCATCATAATAATGAATGGCAGTAACTTATCCTGGGACATACATCTGGCAAGCCCCAACAGCACTCTGACACAGCATTTAATTACAACGCATGTCTAATTGAAAGACCCCCGAAAAAAGTGGGATGTCTCTCTGGCTGTAGCAGGGTTAAAAAAAAAAAACTTAATTAATTATGAGGCACCTCCCTCCCTCTTTATTCTGAGTCACTGGCGTCCCTGCCTCAGTGAGCTGATGACATTTTCAGCTTCCCTTTCATCCTTCAGAGAAATGAATGACGTGGCAAGAGCGTTATCAAATGAGCTGTAGAGCCAACCAGTGAATATGTCATTGAGTGTGACTGCTCCCTGAGTGAATTGTGATTTATCTGTATGGCTTCCTCGTCATGCTAACTGACTTTCTACCCTGCACCCCTCACCTCCACGATGGACTTGACAGGCTCAGTAGATCATTTGGGGGATCTCTAGGTGAGGTGCTGGCTAATGTAGTCTGGGAACATCCTGAATAACAGCACCCCTGTGTTTGACCCCAGCAGCCCCTCACTACATGGGACGGTTTCCATTCATTGTTTTCACATCCCTAATCAATAGTATATAGCACTCCCACGCTTAGATGTTAGCCTAATGTTTTCTTCAGTACACTTTTGTGAGTGGGGGAAGCTTCCAAACAATACAACACATCTGCATGATAGTTTGGTTCTCTTGTCTAGAAGGAGGACCTATTAAATTAATACAAATAGCATATTCAGATTCCCTCTGTGAATAATTTCTTTCATTAACAAAACTATTACACAACAAACCCATGCACAGACTTTAAAAACTCTTACACCGTGAGCAGACTCTTTTTGACTGCTCAAGTTAAAGGTGGAGGAAAGAAAAAGGGGGACACAACAACAAGAAGAGATGGGAAGTTAAATATGACAGAAACTATATCAACATTTTTAGCATTTTAGTTAGGGTTAGGGTTGTTAATTAAATGATTTGTTTGGTGTGTACAAGAAAGACAGAGATTAGTATACGCTTGCATATATCTATTTCATATCCATAATATGTAGACCTAATCTTGCTCTATACAAAAGCGTGAGTAGTCTTCACTGGTCACTTGTTTAACCCTCATAATAACTGGTAGAATACATGATTACAAAGAAAAGTTGATAGTTATAGCCCTTCTCCTGACATTATCCTAAAAAGCTTTTGTAAAAATAGGATTTTTTAAACTCACAGAAACTTTGGAGAAACTTTCATTAAGGACAGCTTGGAGTTGTTGACAAGGCACTTCCTGATCTTCTTGTACAAAAACATACACTTTAAAGTTGTTTATGTCTAAATCAAGTTTGTGTGAATAAGTAATGTATTCATCAGCCTTTGCTTCCAGTGCTTCTGTTTGGCAGACACAGCACTTACGCGTACATCAAGCAAAGGGTTGTGTGTTGCTGGGTAACACCAGGACAAGCAAAGGGACCTTGGAAAACTGTCTTAACTCAAAAAAGGTGATGCAGCTCCCCAAATAATCATTTTACCAGCTCCAAACATTTGTCATCCATACTCACACCCATGCCCTGCCCCACCTGAGTTTGATAAGTGAATGCCTAAACCTGAAGTAGAGTGTTGAAAGGGTGCCAGCAGACACTCAAAAGCCAAATCAAAAGCTTTACTGAAGAATCAAAAGAGTTCAGTCTTTCACTGCATAAACATGAGAGCAATGGAGGTGGTGGGCTGTGTTGAATGGGAGCCAGTTCTGACATCCCCCAGTTCTATCTATATTGTCATATATCCTTTTGCCTTTTGCTGTCAAATTCAAATATCATTTTATTAAGCCAAGTAAAATTACCGATATGTACTTTATTCCCCACAAAACTCTAATTAAGGCATATTGTTGCAAAATTATTTGCTCAAAACTTCCGTTCTTACTTGGCTTGCTCCCGAGAATATTTTTTCGAAATTGGCAAAAGAGATCAAATGTATTTTCCAATATGCCAGGGTGCTAAAGAATGTTGACATGTCCTTTGGATTATCAGATTTGAAATAATGGTTATTCACTAATTATACATTTACTTGGGATATTTGCAGCTTTACAGGAATTGTGAAAAAACATTTTATAATTATCATCTAAGCAGTGACAAGACAAGTATAATTATTAACCTACAGTATTTCAAGTTATTGAGGATAATTAAGGAAGAAGCCTGAAAACGGTTTATCTAATTGTTAAATGAAAATATTCTCTATATCTTGTGCAGACTTGTAAAAGGTTGCTATCTAAATGTCACTTTCAGGCAGCAACCTTCACAATGATCAGGTAAAGATCAGTAAATACTATGATTTGTAACCTTAAAGTTTAGTAAAAAAAAACAACTATAAATCACACACAATCTGCAATTTAATTTGTAAACCCAATACAGTTCAGTCCAGTTTCACAGGGGAGTTAATATGATACAGTAGGTAGACAATGTCCTCTTTATTGCATTACTTAATTGTCTTTCAGTGCCAAGATGACAAACTTTGTCCTCCCCTGCCATAGTGTGCCTTTTGTAAGCCTGTAAACCTTCAAACATGCTGGATAAAAGAGAAGGACAAGTATGGAATGTATAAAGCATAGGACACTAACATCTTATTAGAATAAAGGCCATCAAGAGAACATAGTCCCTGCGTTGCTGTTCACAGTAGTATACAGATTTTCGTATTAGCTTCAGCTCTGTCGCTGGTAAGTGTCATGCAAAGAGACAGGTCATTTACATTTTTGATAAAATGATCCTGCATTTTTTATTTGTCTTTGAAATTAAAGACTTCTTTAATCATTGTGGATGGAAGGGGACTTAGCCGACGTACTCATGTGTTTCTGATTGCATTAGAACTGATGTGGCGTGGCATGATGGATATTTAATAGTTGTGCTGTCCCTCTGTATCATGTCAGGAGTCTGATACACACAGATGCTTTGGAGCTCTCCAACCCATACAGAAATGCTTTAATTATTAGCCCTATCATCTTGGCTTTGAGATGAGAGGAGGGGTGAGGAGAGCAAAGGAGAGAAGAGGAAGAATAGATGAACAAAACAAAGCTATGCGAGACAAAGTCTAAGGTCGTTGTCAATGGTTCTAAATTAGTTTATCAGACATTTGTGCATGGTGATTTGGTATCAAACTGATATGTCATATCCTGCTTGTCTGCAGTGGTTTCTTCTCCACAGGCCTTGTAGTGGGGCCTATTTCCTGTGTATATCTACAGACGCAGCAAAGAGCCCACGGCAGCCCTGTAGTGCCCCAGGCAGACCTCTCCCTCTGCTGCGCTAAACTGTCATCTTCTACAGCTATGTGTTTTTATATTGCAACATAAAGCTGATTTCACTTGATTAAAAAGATTAAATGTTTGCCATGCCAATATGAGTAACTCAAAAGAAACACCACAATTGCGTCACCAGTACCGCAGAAACATTCATCAGTGCATATGCGCTGGCATGTCTATTCTTGATAATCCAGAGCTATAATGAAGGAACATAAAATGGCCATACAAATTTTCCGTGAATACTTTTTTATGGAAATAAAGAGGACAGATGAGAGCAGAGGCCAGAGAGTGATTATGTGAGAGAGAACAGCCACTCTTATGCTGGCACCTCCAGCATGCGAGCCATCTGCATAGAGGGCCTGGAAATGAGGATGACAATGCTAATCACTGCCATGGAGGCCTGACTGGTGTGGATGAATGGCCATCCTAGGCTCTAAACAAACTGAGTAGCGCTCATTACACAATGTTTTTGTCTGGGCATGCCAGGTCCACAAGCCTCCACCAACCCCGCCCTTTTCCTGTACACACTCCATCACTCAGTGGCAACACGTGTATGGCTTCCTGTCAATTCAGGAAGTCTTGGTTCATGTCCCAGCCACATTAATGGACTAGGCAGAGGATACTTAGTAATTTCCTATTTCCCTATTGAAGCAATTGTTGTTGGCTATTCTCATTCATCATTGCCCCCAAAACTGGATCATTATCTGTTTCTGGTTTCTGTATTGGTTTCTTTCTTTCTTGTACTCAATCCTTCATCCTAGAAACTTGGCATTTGCTTCTTTTAAAGGTGTTTTCTTTTGGTCAGTGACTTAAAAACAGCAAGATCAAGGAGTTATTTTAAATGTATATTTTAAAATGAAATCTAGACATATCATAAAAAGTGGCAGTAATGTACTATAGCCTCGGGTCAAATCAAATAATCAAAGCAAGGAAAATTGTCTAGAGGATAAGATCAATCTTGTGACAGATGTATTTTCATGACTGATCAATCAAAAGGCTAAATCAAATAAATATAGGAGTTTCAGTAACATAAAATGTCTGGTTAATTCCTTTATCTTTAGAGAATGAAAAGAATACATTAAGAATGACACATTTACATGAGCAAATAAATTACTGTGCCAAGACAGTCCTTGGGCACATGGAGGGAAGGCCCATAGTCTTAACTTTTCATCCTGATGGTTTCCAGCTGTAGTGTGGGCTTGCTTTTGCGGGTGTCCCAATAAGTGAATGTGAAGAGGCCCAGCTGCCTGGCAGCCACGTTCTCTTTACCCTCAGCTTTTGGTAACCAGTAAACCTCTGTGCTCTTATTAAACTGGAAGGTCCTTTTGAGGTGATCTCAAAGCCTGCTGTTTGGCTCCATTAGCTGCTATACAACAATATACAATTATGACCAAAAATTACAGGGAATGGTAACAAGCCGTGTTCTTGTAATTGTAATCTTTTTAGAATTGTTTAGAATTCAAGTCAAAAGCGGTAACAGATGTAATTCTTAAAACACCAATAAAGATGACATACTGTTTATTAAAAGTTTTTTTTGTATATAGTATATTTTTATTTTTCTTTAAGAGTACTGCAGTTGTGATTTTGTTTCTGCAAACACAAATTGTACATGTGTTAATGTTATCTGAAAAAGCATCAATTGTCTTAGTTGACAACTCACTTGAGGGAGAGTGGAAAGGAACTTTCAGCATTTCCCCAATAAAGACAGAATGATTACAGATAAGGCTATGTTTTCTAATGCTACATGCACAGACAAAAACCCATTAGGTGATTAATCCATGGAATTCAAAACCATGTTTTCCACCACAACTGCTCTAAAAATAGCATAGCAACATTTAGAAAATATTAAACTAGGGTAATGTTTAAAAATGGAAAAAAAAAACGATTTCACTTAAAGAAAATATCTCGTTTTAATACACATCAATGAAGTAATTACCCAAACTTTCAAAAAAGTTTGTCCACATTTAGTTTTAACCTGCAGAAATCTTTCAGACCGAGAAACAAGGCTTTTTAGTTTGTTTTCTTGCATCGGGTATGCACTGCTACAGTCCAACTTACATGTGGGGGCCGGCCTGTCGGAATGCACTTCATTCTAATGTGCTGTGGTTTTCAAAATCCAATCCAAAGTATGAAATAAAAGCCCAGACAACTGCATTACTGTTCAACCTGTCAGCTTTGTTAAATATAAGCTCCATCCTGCCTGCCAGAGCCTTAAAAGCTGAGCTGGCAGAGCGCAGGACTGGAAGTGACAAAAGCAGATAGCTGCAGCTGTGATTTTAGGAAAGGAGAATGGACACTTAAATGCATTTTTATACATTTACAAGGAGTTCATTCTGTTCTCTATGAATCAATAATAACCAGCATGCAGGAGACCTAAGATACAATTTCCCAGTCTGAAGTACCTCCCTTGTCACTACAATGAGAATTAAAGTCAACATGCTGTCAGGTGCAATGGCATTCATGTTTCCCCTTAGCTCCATTAAGCCTGTCTCATGGGGCAGAACAAACCAAAGTAGCCTGGAAATAAAACATTTCCTGTTGAAAATCATAAACCTCCTCTTGGAAAATGGAAATAAATGCCTATACAAATGTCCTGAGTGTGTTGAAAAAACATCTGCTATGACACAATGCGAAAGAAATGTCAATACAAAGTCAACATACTGACTAACAATATAATATGTAGAACAATTAGTCTGCATTTCTTATTGCAGTGTTAAAAATGTTTTGTCATTACAGTGTCATTTAATGAGATCATACAGCAACTTGGAACACTGAGTTGGATGTGCCTTTGTTATTTCCCTCAATATTACTCATAATTCATTACCATCCACAAGCCCTATTTTTCACAAAGGATATAGTCACTTTTAAGTATATTTGACAAGTCCAGCTGTTTCTCAGCAGCTCGTGGTTCCATGCTTCAGTTGGGTCTGCGTCTGGATATTGAGATGTTTAATGCAATTATGGAAACCGTATTGCTCACATAAAACATCTCTATAGTCATTCACAGTCTGTCTTTTGCGTTGCACTACATCAATGCACTGGGACATCGTTCTTATTCAATGAGTTGTTTGATCAAAAAAAGAATAGTTACGGATAATATTGAAGAAGATGCATCCACAGGGGATGAACGAGACTTCATATCTGAGCCACACTGGGACGCATAAATAAATGAGTAAATTGGCTCCAACTGTATAATTGGGAAGCAATGATATTCCCTTATCCTACCAATTCTCTGTAGACTTCATAGAATCCATACTGGTGGATATGGACATGTTTTGAGCAATGGAATAAATATTGTTTTGCAAATCACATTGAAAAAATATGCGGAAAAGAAAATCTATATATGTAAGTGCTTATCTTAAAATCAATGTAAAATTTAGAAAATCTACAACTGTTACATCAACTTGAGATGAAGAAACTTGACATATGCCGACAGTGTCCCCAGGCTAATCTTCTCAGACACAAAACAATAGTAGTGTACTAATATTGAGTCCATACAAACAGATTAGCTGATTGTGACTTTAAAGAATTACATTTTTTAATTAGTGACATCCTGTCAATAAGTGATCAGAAAAAGAAAGCAATATTTACAATGGCACTCTATTTGCTCATTTCAAAATAATTGAGTAATTGCCCTTTTTGATATTCTTGGCGAAATACTGTGTCAGATAAAAAAAACGCTACTGACACCTTATGCTATTGTAAAGTCATGGAACAAGGCAGATATATTGTGACTAATTCCACTCCACAGGATGCGAACCAAATCAATCCGCAAAGGTATGGTCGATCATGGGAAGGAGAGATTGGCCACATACACATGGTTTTGCTAGCTGCTTGTTTTTACCTGCCGTTAAGAAGCTTCACCTGAGAGCAACTTTAGAAATTGCTAGTGCAGCAATAAGGTCATAGCAATTGAAATCTAGCCACGTGGTTTACACTGGTTCATTGATATAGATAAATATAAGTATTGTAAGCTAATTTCCACTATCAACAGTAAAGGGCAGAGCAGCCTCTCATTGACAGACCTTCCTTCACAGTGCTGTGGAGGAAGATCTGGTGAGTCCACACAGCATTTTGGGATGGGAGAAAAACATGCTCTGGTTTATTGGCATTTCTTTACAACAATCACAGTTAGGGCTGCACAATATGAGGAAATTATATAATTGCGATTATTTTGACTGATATTGCAATTGCGATATGATTTATGATATTGAAAGGGAAAGATCATGTTTTTATCATTCTCATTTTAATAGACTAAATATAGACTAAATAATATACTTAAATCTTAAAAAATTAAAATGATTATAGTGTGTGGATCTGTACCAAAACAAAGATGTTTTCTGTAGTCTGTAGGATAGGATTTGTAGGCGGGACGTCTCTGCAGCACCACAATACTTCATTTAGAATGATTTGACACATATTTTACCTTTAACAAATATTGTGGCCCTCTGCGATTTTGATATTGCACTAATCCATATTGCCATTTCGATAAAATTGCGATTAATTGTACAGCCCTAATCACAATCATCTTGGCCGGCACTAAGCGCCGTATGGAGCAACAGTGCCTCTCCAAAATAGCCTCGGGAAGGAACTTGTTTTGGTGGAACGTTTGTACGTTTAAAGGTTGTTTTAGTCGTGCAACACAAAATTCAGATCGTACACATAGTCTAGCTAGCTGTGCATGGATTCATGTTGCAGATATCTGGAAAAAGGTTCAATAAATTGACAATGTCAACTCAAACGGATATCTCACCTAAATGATTGAAATCTGTCGGCAACGGAGCAATCCCGGAAGTGGAACATCATGGATATAGACTAAGGGCAGATTAACAATAATGTGGAAATATGAATGTGAGCCTGTGCAGGAGTTTTATTGTAGAACTGTCTCTGAATGCTTTGGTTCCTGCCATGACTTAATGAACAACTTAATAAATGAAGGCATGGGTGTGCGATTACTTCACATTTCTAAAAACAACAGTACAGTTAAGTGTCTGTTAAACTGCTAAAGTTAGTTGTGAAGTGAGGATAACATAGTCGGTAGTCACCTGTGTTTTATCAGATAATGGTAAGATATATCAGATTAAATATGTGAAAACTGTTTGGTTAAAATTAAAAAAAACATTGATTTTGGCGAGACTGGAATAAGTGAAATAATAATATATTAATACATAAGAGCAAGTCCCTCCTATGTATTTTGAATGGCATTTTACGCTTACGAGAATACTTTGATTAGTTGGTGGAAGTAATTACACATGAATGAGCACATATTTGTGAACGAACAAAAATGTTTTTGCTAAGAATCAACTCAAAAAATGACACAATGGAGCTTTAATCAAACACAAAAGGGAATAAAGTTTATTATAATATAATTGTAACGGTTGCCTAATATTTGTCCGTCATCATTAAATTATGCAAATATAACAATAAATCAATTAGTCTATAGCAAAACGGCTCAGTCTACAGTTAATATTTTCTTCCTATCCTTTCTCTTTTACATGTTGATCATACACTTAAATTGCTTCATGTGAAATGATTCCAGTGCAGCAGCACAAAAAGCCTGAGCGCAATGGTACAGCCACAATATGCTTGAAAGATGAGGAACTCACCCCTTTCCAGCCATTTATTGCAAACCTTTTCTACAAAGTGCTCCAACCGGAGCCATTACACGACTGAGGTGAAAATATTTGCTTTTATCAGCCATCTATTTGAACACTGGCCACATCCCCAGCCAGCAAAATGCTCAGTGTGTAGCAATCACAGTCTTGCTTTGCATGTCATCATTTCCAAACAATTTACCAGCTGCAATTAACTGACTCTAGTTGTCATCACAGTGCTTTAGGAACTCTTTGGGAGAGGAGTTAATGTATTAAAGAGACAAAAATAAAAAGTCTGCATTAAAGAGTGCATTTGTACATACAGTCCATATATGTATCACTGATGATTGCATACACCAATTGAAAATATTTATGACCTACGCCTGACAAATTAGAAATAAACCTGTTTGACAGGCCCCGTTTGGTTAGAACAAATGTAAGACATGAAAAATAGTTTGACACACTTTCATAAAAGCAAGTGGCGGCAAACCATCCTTTAGCATGTGGTAATGGCCTCTCGTTGTTAGATTCAATGGAAAAAGCTATTCATACTGTTACGTGATTGAAAAGAAAATTGAATCCTTTTGATGTTATAAATGTGTCTATTACCGCATTTGCACACAAAATTTCTATGGAAATTATAGAGAAAGGAGTGATTCTCTGGAGGAAATGTTTGGGAATGACATATTGAATTCTATTCCTGTCTGAATATCAATATGGTTTATGTGTTCTAGAACAACTTCAAAACTATATGATTTTTCACTGGGCTGAAAGCCTAAAATTACTATACTATACAGTATATATGAGAAAAGGTTAATGGTTAGATATGTCTTATGTCCTAATGAACAACCTCTTCAGTTTACTGCTAAAGTTATGAGAAATTTCTCTTTTACCTGATGAGATATATCTGCAGCTACTGTTGGAGTTCAAAAAAGGTTCATAGGTGGGATGGATCAACTTGACATTTAGTACCTGAAAAATTATTTCAAAAGGAAATAATCTTTTAGGGTGAGTGAGTCTGCAAGGATATAAGGGAAGCATTATCTTTTTTTCTGGAACAGAGTTGGATAGACCCATTGGAAGCTTTATTCAAAGCATATCAGTCGGTTACTTAGGGCATTGTGCTGGAGCTTTTTACAGATGCATTGTTTAAGATGTACAGGATTTTTTTGTTAGGCTACATATTAGTTATGTTTGGTACATACCGGTATGCCCTTAGCAATACTGTATTAAACACAGGGAGGTGCCCTGTTTGGCCAGAGAGGATCGTTAATAGTGCGACATGGAACATTCTGCGCAAACCTATGCTTTTTTTTTTTTTTAAATAGCCATGTTATCGTCAATAGTTACCTTTTTTATTCACCCAAATAAAAAAATAAAAAAATAATAATAATATTAATGGCAGCCCACAAAACTGTCCACTTAGTCATAAAATTGACAAAGTGCAGATGATCCTATGTTTGGTTGCTGATGAAATGGAAAAATTCCAAGAGTGTCACCTTTCATGCAGCTTCGCTTTGGAAATCAGGTGAGAATCCAGTCTACACTAAAGGCATACCTTGTGGAAAACGACAAGCAGGTTAAAAGTACTGGTCCCAAAAAAACGAGTCGAGCAGAGCCGTACCACTTCACGAGATCACATGTTACCTTGGCAAAGTTTAATAATAAAGATGTTGCTCTTTGGGTATTTTCATTTTGAGTTTGTTACGTTCCACGTGGCCAAGACACAGGAGATGGCTGCCTGATTCCAAATTTTTTCAAACTCTTGTTTTAAAAGTTGAAAAACAGGTACGTTCCCTGGCGTGTGTCGTGATGTTGTTTACCTTTTGTAATTTCCGGATTTCCCTATTGTCTCCGTGGTAAACGCTTTGAACTGTGGGTAAAAGTCTGCATTGATGCAGACTCACGGAAAGGGCTCGGTAAGTGTGTACTCAAACCCTCACGCCCTTTGATATTTGACATTGGGACACCGCTAAGCCCTTACGATTTTGCGAGAATGCGCACCAAAGTCTGTGAGTCTGGACTTTGGGATAGGGACACAGATTCATATTCCTGACAAAATATAGGATTAATACTCACATTTAAAGATGGAACCAAGGATGTTTGGTCTTTTTGCTTGAAAGATCTATTTATTGATCATCAAAATGGTTACTGGTTATTTTGACTAATCAATTCTTGTTGAAGGGCTTGTTTCTGCCAATGTTCCTACAGAGCCTTCTGCCAATGTTCCTACAGAGGAAATAAATGCTGACAAAAAATAATGTAATACTGTACTTTTCCATACACATTTTTATTTATTTTTGATGTTTGTCATGGTTTGCATGTTATTAAGGCAAAGGATAGATAATATAGAGCTAGTTTATGAGTGATGTATTTGCAGTCAGAGGAAGACAAAGGTTTAAATATCTAATTATTTATTGTCTCTATTGTCAGTATATAGATATATATATATATATATATATATATATATATATATATATATATATATATATATATATATAGCGTTAACGCAAACCTATTTTAACGGCGTCAATCTTTTTATCGCAAGATTTATGTTCTTTTTGTAGTTTTTTTGCAACACCTAGTAATGTTAGAACAACACCACAGCAGCTCTAGCTAGACCAGAAACAAAACAACAGGCATGCCACACACACTTGTTTGGGCTTGGGGCCAAAGAGTAGTAACGTTATGTTTTGAGTGGATGTCGAGCGTGAGACGCCGAAATGGATGCCAATAAGATTCTGAATGGAAAGTTTTCTTTTTGAAAGTTGCCAAATGATTCCATTGACAAGACCAAAGTGATCTGTGCGTTTATCGTTGTGAACTGATGATCGCAGCACGTCCAGTCTGAAATACCACTTGATGGCCAAGCACACAGCTGATGCGAATTTGTCAAAGTATTTTTCTTTCACCCTTTTATTGATAGACAGTGTTACATTGTGTGAGAGATTTTTGGATCCAAGTGAGAAAGTTAGCGTGAAATTGAACACTACAGTAGGCTATATGCCAATGTTTGCTGATCCACTTTTCCTTGTTGATAAGAGCATTAAAATGAGAAAAAATAATGGGACAAAAAGAAATCAAGGGACATTTAGAATAGATAAAAATGTGTGATTAATTGCGATTAATTACGAGTTAACTATGACATTAATGCAATTAATTGCAATTAAATATGTTAATTGTTTGACAGCACTAATACAGCATTTCAAATAGGTATCACTCATGATACACATGATGAGACAATGCTAATGTTTTAATGTAGCATAGAGTATGTTAGTATGTTGAGCTAAATCCCAAATTCCAGGTTTGCATTATGATTATGTACATTATAAATCCCCACAGGATGGTGAAGCATAAACTTTTCCTGCTATCAACAGAGTCAAGTATTTGTTTAGCTTTTACATTTTTACTGAAAGCAGATAGAGATTAGATATATATTTGATTCTTGAATAGGTATTTAATTTCAAATCAAGCAGACATTAATCTACCATTTTAACATCCTGCAAAGGGATAAGGCTATTAACTTGCTCAAATGTAAATTTGGGTCTGAGTCTTTAATGACAGAGAACACAATGCTATTTATTTTGCTCTCTACTGTCAATAACCCTCAGACAACCGTCATTGAAAAAGTTCCTGTAAAAACTTTTTTTGAGTGTTTTTAATAGTGTGTGTAAAGTTATGTGTGACATGTAGCAATGTTACTGACAAAATATATAAGAAACTAAAGACAAATCTGTATTCAAGGTAGTACACCTCCATAATTTAACCCGTCATTGAACACAAGCTGCTTTCTGATCACTACACCACAACATTATTCAATTGCCTTAATGAGTGCATTTAAAGACTTTTCAGCTATGCTCATATTTGATGTTTTGGGCCTGTTGTAAAACATTTTGAAGTCTTAGCAAATGGTTGTAATAGCTTCCTTTCAAAATGGTGATAATGATTATGGATGTATTCAAATGAAATAAAATCTCAAAGACTGTGATGCAAGTCACTGTGACTAACTCAAGCGCATCAATCATTTTCCTGAAGCTTACAGGAACACTGTCAATTCACTCGGAGGTACTTTTGATGTCGGACACAAAGGAATAATAATTACTTTAATTCAATGATACACTTTATACTCACAGTTTTTAATCAAATTCAATTTAGAATCAAAAGGATATGTTTGCATTATGCTCTGGCGCAATCCAATCCTTGAGTTTGAGGACAGATTTTCCAAGAATGCTTAGTGAATAGAAAAGCAGATGGTGGTTCGTTTTTCTGCACTCATTACGTTAAAAAAGATGACAAAGTTTCCACTCCACAGGACATGAAAAACCAAAACATCGTGATTAAAAATCAGTATGTTATGTGAGATGTAGCAAATATAAACTCTGATTACTTATTTCAAATTGAAAATATGCACCAAATTTGGTCATTTGCTAATGTATTTGATTAAAAGTGGTATGATGCCAAACAAAAACCTTTTAAGGCTGGACCAAAGGAGGCTCTGCATTTCACGTGTGCGGCATAAAGGCTGTCACACTTCTTCTAAATTATCACAGGAATGTTGAGGAATCAAGCAAAGTGGTGGATTTAGTTGTTAACGTGATGGATGTGACCTGAAGACAACAGGATATTAATTTGCATGTGATTAGTAAGACTGTGATTGAGGGGATACAGAAGTGGCGTGCTGTGGTGTGTTGTTGCCGTGTCATGCGGTAGTCATCCGATGTGTGTGTGTGTGTGTGTGTGTGTGTGTGTGTGCAAGCGCGCGTGTGTGTGTGTGTGTGTGCGTGAAACGAGCTCAGTGGCTGCAGGTGTGAAAGTAGCCCAGGCTGTGAACTCAACACACTCCCTCATCCTCTCTCACTTCCTCTCCCTCTCGTTTCTTTTTCTCTGATTTGGTTTTACACTGCTGCACTCTACTCATTTGCATCTGCTCCTGACACCCTTGTACACATGCAGCCCCTCAAACACACATACTCTCTTTCTCTCCTTAACACACACACACACACACACACACACACACACACACACACACACACACACACACACACACACGTTAAAACTACTATCATCATTCACAATTTGTCCCATCTTTGGAGTGTGATAAGGAAGAAATGTATGTATACAACATGTGAAAACTAGTAGCAGAGAGGTTTCTGTCGGAATTTAGATAAATAATGTACATAATATATTGATATTTCTATATGAATATTTACAATAGAATTATCAGTTACAAGTAAAAAAAACAAAAACAAAGTTCATATACAACTGTAAATAGGCTCTGTGGTCTTAATTTCATAAGCACGTATCCAAGCTTGTGGCCTTCCTTTGTCTTTTATTTTGTCGGCTGTGTGTTTGTTTGTTGGGGGTTGGGAGTCGGAAACATATGTTTGTATTCATACCAATGTGTTTACGATAATATTCAAGCATCGATGCACAAAGGAACTGGTGATCAAATTTTTAATCCAATTAATTTATCCAAGCAGCAGAATGAGCTGAATATATCAGGCGACTCTGGTCATGGAGCAATGCTGTTGAGAGCGCTGCGATGAAGTTCAATTAAGACACAATATAATAATTATAAACTGCCTCAAGAGACAAGGCAGGTTAATTTCTCCAAGCGTCATTCTTGTGAGAAATGGCCTGTTTTGTTAATCACAGCTTATTCGATAAGTAGGCACCGAGACTTGCCTACAGCTTTGCCCACTGGCTTTTGGATGTTAAATGCACTAGGTTTTTTAAAAAAAAATGTTTTGCAATGCTACAAAACATAACAAACGGAGGCAAAAGAGTCTAATATATATTTGTTAAATATGTTATAAATCCTGCTTGCTGTTTCTAATGTGCTACTGTGACCCTCAAACGCCTTTTGTAGATGCTCACATTTATAGCAGGAGGGATTTAAACTAAATTATTGTAAGAAATTTATAACAGCTGTTAAAAACCTGAAGATACGTATGTTGCATCAGCAAGTCTTCCGGAATAAAACAAACAAACAAGAAATGTTTTTTAATACGTTTTTATTTTTTATTTTACAGTAATGTAATCATACTAAGAAAATATAGTCTTATAAGTTATAAGTTCTTATAAAACATTTAGTACAGTTTAAGAACAATCCTAAGCATTTGCAAGTCACAGGTCCCCTGACCCCATACAGCTCATACAATTACACATTGATTTTCTAAAGACAGCATGCTTAAAAAATGTAGCTACAGTAGCAGGACCAGGTGGTCAATCATTGTCCTATTCTCAAAGCCCTTGATGAGCACTGAGAAAGATCACAGAAATAATGCATCATTGTTCTGTCTAATTATGGCATGTCAAAGACAAGAGCGGATTTGCATTTTAAACAAGCACTCGTTCTGATTGAGGAACAATTGCTATATATTTCATTAAATAGTGAGCCATGCAGAGGGCAGCACACCCCCAAACAGGCACTACAGCAACAGGAGAGAAAACCCACAAAGCATCCAGTTTTACTCAAACATCGGAAATTCAAGATATTCTTTAACATATGTTTGTTTGTTTTCATTTCTTTTACACTTATGCATACTTTAGTGATATTTTTCCTCCCACCAACGATTAATTTAATCTCGCAGCCTTCTTCAAGGTCTTTTTTCTATCCCCCCACTCCCAGTTCAAGCAGAAATGGGAGAGGGTCTGAGGAGAAAGGGAGAGGAAGAAGAACTAAAACAAGATGCTAGAATCAAAAACGCTTTAACAGTTTTTGACTGCTTTTGCACTATTTTCTTAGAGTGGATTTGAAGCAGGGCTGGGCTCCTTCCTGAATATCTTACAGCCTTCTCAGTGTCTTTATCTACAATTCCACTTATTTACAGATCACTGGAGGAACATCTGCTCCAACACTTGCCCCAAATCTAAGAAGTGATGTTTTGCAATATACCATTTAATTTTTAATGCTGGAATTCAGTTCTCCTTCAAAACAGAAGAACTTTTCATAGATAAGCTCCTTTTGATGACAACTAAACAACATCCAATAGCCTGGAAATATACTGGAATTCAAGGGATAAACAAAACTGTGGCAAACAAACAACTACAGTAATGGTAAACACTGCAAAAGTTGACAGTATCACAGCAACATAAAAGTACAGCAGCACAATTTTATCTTAGTTATAAACAAGTCTGAATGCAGCTAATCATATGAGATGAGTCACAATGTGTCAGAGAATGTGCAACAAATAACTTCATAGGAGATGAAAAGTGTCTTGTTTTAATTTTACACAAATGATTTACGAGGGAAGGTAATGAATGATCCAATATTATCAAAATTCAACCAAAAAAGACCAAAAACTTGTAAAAGATTTTTATTTTTTTTACATAAACTTCAACACATAGGGCGCTTGAGCAGCTCACCTGGTAGAGTGTGCGTCCATTTATAGAGGCTGAGTCCACGATGCAGGGCCCCTGGTTCAATTCCAACCTGCAGCCCTTTGCTGCATGTCATTCCCCCTCTCTCTCCCCTGTCATGTCTAAGCTGTCCTGTCACAAAGACCTAAAATGCCCAAAAAGATTATCTTTAAAAAAAACTTCAACACATTCAAGTGTACACTCAAAACACCTGCTTTACAAAGAGGTTTAGAGCGAGCCATCTTTTACAATTACAAGTACATGCCTGCCATTGTTGCTGATCCATTCTGTTACCCTGACAGACACAGAGAAGTTATGATGCACCTGCATCTGTTCATCTGTAGAGCAATACAGGCTGGCCACATGCCAACACTCTTCACTTCAGCTACTGCCAAATACTACACATAGTTGATTTGCAATACAGCATAATAGGCCATCAGCTTAATTATTACTGAGAAGTTATCATCCTGAACCTTTCTCTACAGAATTGCAAGAACGAGAAAGATGGCTCATAATTCCAACATTTGCATGTGGCTCAACAACAATGTTGTTTTTCTGCTGCTCTTTGTGAACATTCCAAAGTTTATTGAGGTTTCTTTTTTATACACATTATATTTGTGAATCCAAGAGAGGAAAGAGACTGAAAGGAGCACAACAGTTTACAGTTTCACAGACATTTACACTGGTAACAGCAGCACTGTAACTTGCGATACACTGCATTGATCTTCTTTACCAGACATACATTGCAACATGCTGCTCTGAATATTGCTACCAATTACTATTATTTAAAATATACATACTTAAATCTGTGATACAGTACGAAGTGTGTGTGTGTGTGTGTGTGTGTGTGTGTGTGTGTGTGTGTGTGTGTGTGTGTGTGTGTGTGTGTGGCTCAGCTTCTCTTAATCAGAAAATGTAACTCAGTAGATATAGGGCAGGATGTCGATTCATTATTATCATTAATCAGTGGAGTCAGTGACATTACTGTTTTACTGACTGTTGTCCAAATGTTTGTTTATATGATTCTAAGCAAATTGTAATTCAAAATAAAACAAATTATTGAAGTTTTAGTTGTATGTGTATGAAGAGTGTTGTTTCATTCTTATGTAATTTAGCGTATATTTTCTATATAGGCTATCAATGTCAGCAAAAATATTTCTAATAATATGAGGATTATGTAATACATGTTGGAAACATAATTTGGCTTAGAATTAAACTAAACTGTAATGTGATAATAAATCATTAAGAAAAAGATCATTGCTATTAACATTTTGTAGTTATTGATTTATAATATTGATTGATATATTAAGTCCTGCAGATCCATGTTGCTTTTTTAACACCTTTGCACAAATTCAACTAAAAAATGTGTATGATATAGTAACCTACTTCAACAGCAGTGACTAGTGCTAGTTAGTGTCTGTTAGCTCACAGGGCTCTAGGGTGCAACTAACATTTTTCGTAGGTTGCACCGGTGCACCTAATGTCCTCGCATTTGCTGCCTCTCCACAAACGAAGCAACATAGCTTATATCAATATGGTTTAATTTTGCGTTACATGCCCATTTCTTCTGTAAAGCCATGCCTGTGTTTGGATCTCTCCTCTTACTCTCCGCGCAGCCCTGCCCCCATTCACTCACACACGGCCCCCCAGCAACAGAGAAAGAGCGGCGACAGCACAGGTCCACACTTCTGACATTTGTCCACAGTTTTAATTGTTATTAACACAGCTGTATGTTGTTAAGCATGAGAGGTAAACCTGTATTTGTACCAGTGTTTCTGCTGGTAACTCTGCTATTGCGGCTGCCACGGCGAAAAACACAGAAGAAGTTATTGAATGACTTCAGTTCGTAGAGTAATAGCGTGTAATAATTAGCATTCATAATGAGTCAGCCGTCACTCTGTGAGTACGTCCATCGCACTCCCCTTCTCCCTAGCTCTTTTAATCAGTTATTGTTGAAAACAAGTGAAGGAGCTTTCACAGAGATACATTTAAAAGAAAATATATATATATATATATATATATATATATATATATATATATATATATATATATATATATATATATATATATCCTAGGCTGTTTATTTCAATTAATTTTCATTTCCATGTGTTGCAGCTGTATGTATGTAGAACATACAACTTCAGGATAAGAGGAATATGGTTGTGAAAGCAGTTATAAACAGCCTATGTGACTAAAAAAAAATGTTTGCGTTAAAATCAACAAATAATCGTGATAATTAATCGTGATCACAACATTGATCAAAATAATTGTGATTATCATTTTGGCCATAATCGTGCAGCCCTAGGTCCACAAATACTATCACTGAACATGTGGTCTTTTTTTCTGACTTTTCCCCCTGGCATTTATGGATTATATTTCTGCAGCCAATGGTCGGATTCCGATTTTTCAGCTTTGAATAGGTGGCAGTTTTGTTTATGTCAGCAATCGGAGCATTAATCTTCCAAATGGGCCTTATATTTGCGCATGTTCCCGTGCAACTGAGCATTTCAAATCCCAGAGATCTTCACAAACGATGTTGGTTCTGTTTGCCGAGTAGTGATCACAGATGTGCTTCTTAGAATCAGTTATTTCTGTAGCATATCTCTTTAAAAAGACACCCATCAATACATTATCTGTGTACTATTATATTATAGAATATTATTATTTTAACCGTTCACTACTTAACTGATTTATTCACACTCCAAATGTCTTACATGCCCCGGACATGAAACACAAGTGGCTCATTGCTGCAACACGGCTAAATTATGGGATGGTCTACACACGCTAAAAGATTTAGTTTAATATATGATATGATATGATATGATACGATATATATATATATATATTCTTTAGACAGCTGTAAAATAGTCATTTCTACATATGAACCTTTGAGTTAGATCAAAATGTGACATTGTGAGACTGCAGTAGTAATTCAGCCACAGTGTCTTAAACACATTGTGCTTGTTGCTATAAAAGCTCTGCTTCTCCACAGTTCCGTTCTGATAATATGCATTTACTGTAGCACTTTGACAATTTGAGAGAAAACAAAAGTGTAGTTTAACTTTTTTTGTAGAAGTAGAAACATTCAGTTCTAAAATAACACAGACTTTACATCCACCCAAATCACAGCAACCTCTTTACACAGAACACCACACACATATACATATACAGTGCTTTGTGAAGGCTGCCTCACTCCAGTTTCTCAATGAATACACATCAGCAGTCAGTGTTGCCCACTCTTTGACTGTGAGTGATGTCATTGTCAACTACCTTGTGTTGCTTTGACAGCTCCTAATCACACATCTTGTGTTGTGTGGACTAGGCATTCAACATCGCAACAACACTGCTTCTTCTATCTGTCAATCACCGGCAGTGGGTGATACTTCTCCCGTGGTGTGGTTGTCCATCAGGACAGGGCTGGTCGCCGTTTTCACATGTGGCCCATCAACCTTTTTTAGATTGATACTACACAAACTTGACTGGCCCTTCAGTCTCTCTTTTCCCCCTCACTTTAGTTCAGCTCCATCAAACTAGCCAGAAACAGGCTGCTGGCCTTGTATCGACAATGCAACAACATGATTCAAACCAAAAACCCAAGCCTTTCTACATTTTTCAGAAAGTGGGATCAATACATTGTGCAGCAGAAGTTGCTTCCACAAAGGCAAGAAAATGTAAACTTTTGTTTTACACCCTCTGTCTTTGGAAAAAAAACTTCAAATAGAGGATACATCAAACAGAAGACCAGAACACTTTGATCTCACTCTGAATGCAATGAAGTTACGTTGCATTAAAATTTAAGAACTGGACATGAAAATAGAATACTGTAGAGAAACCTGTATAGTAAAAAGATGTGTATTGAAATAATATTGTACAGTACTTTTGGAGAAGGCTAGCTTCAATAAAAGCCATGTATCTTTAGGTGATAATCTGAACACATTTGACTGACAGGCCTTTAGAATTGTGTTTAGCAGTATGGCAATGGTTTAATTGGTTTACATGGCTAACTAACTGTTTTTAAGAAGTTCTAATGCACTTAAAGTGCCCATATTAAAAAAAAGAAATATTTGGGTTGGGGGTGTTGTTTTGTGTCTCTGGCGCTGCCACACACATACAAACTTGGAAACAAACCTAGCCTTGCCGTTTTGAGTGAGATACAGGTTTCAGTCTCCGGGTGAGCTTTTCAAAATCTGCACAGCTTTCTACGTCACTAGCCGAAATGCGGTCGTTTACTGTAGTTCATGCTAGCGCGTTCTCAATGGCAAAACGCTGCTACAACACACACTAGTTCACCATATATCTACAAAAGGACTACTTCTATGTCCCTGTTCTCCACAAATGTGCCCTCGTTTAGGAGAATTCTCCCAGCTAATCCTGCCTAGTACCGACCAAAGTTGGAGAAGAGTTATCTAGCGGATGTGATCTTACCTTGCTACTGCGCATATGCGACTCCCAACAAAGATAGTATTGAAGTGAGATATCTCACTCTGTAGCTAAAACAGAGAACACACAGGGTGAAAAGAGGATCTGCAGCAATGTGCAGTACAACAAAAATATGGTGTTTTTTTGAAAATGAAAAAAAAAATGTAAACCTATTGTGGTACAACCTCAAAGTACAATTATGGACCTGAAAATTAGCATAATGTGGGCGCTTTAAAGTGTAAAGGACAACAAAATGAACAGAGGTTGGACCTTTTAAATGAAAACGTCCACAGTAGCGTTTGAAGCTACAATGTTCCTACCTCTGCTGTTTGCAGCAGGCATCAATATGTGCTGACAAATGACCATGGCAGGCAGGACAGTATAATTTACCACTGATTAAACAGCAGGGCTCTTAACAGAGAGCCAAGGTTCATACAGTTAACACAACTCATCTTTATGCAAGCATTTTATTACCTTACATCGGAGGCATGCCCCAGCAGCAAACACAATTAAAATACAGCTCCTTGTTCTGTCAAAAGTGATATAGCATATATTGCTATGATCATAACAAAGCACAACAAGGGAGTCTGCAGGGAAGTAAAGATGCTTAAGATAATATAAGACGAGAGTTTTTTTATCCTGGAGTGTAAATCAATCATTAAACAACTGAGTCACAACACAAAAATACTGTAAATACCTGTTGAAAAAAGACACAATTACTAAAACTAATTTCATAACATCTACATTTTACACTTAACTTATTACTTTGTTGTGATGGTAAAAGCAATAATGTGTAATAGAACAATCAAATTGATCAGCTTTTCTCTAGTGTTAACCTAATTTGAATCAATATTTGTGCTGCGTTTTAATAGTTTACTGAATTAAATAACATTTTATTTCACTTTATTTCTAATGTCTGTGAATATGTGATTTCTTTTTTCTACAAATTATATTGTGATATGTAAATTAATTGCTCTTAGATAAATTAAACTAGTCTTGCACTGCCCTGTGTACAACTGCTAAGGTGAAAAGCAGGACAGGCAGACTTACTGTATGAAGTTTACAGTTACAGCTGTTAACATATTTGAAAATTATTAAGTTTGGAGGTGGGTCTATATTCGGGGTGGGGATCTTTTCCATTAGGGGCTGATTAAATAATGATAAGCTTGTGAATATTTACTGTGATATTACAGTGAATGTAGCGTGTGACCCACTTTAGACTTTCACATCTGAAAAAGATAAACCCTTTGATAATTCTTTGACTGCAGACGCTATTTGACAGTCAGTTTTGGGTAATGAAATATGCTTCCACCCTATTTTTCCACCTATGTGAGTTCTGTTGCTTGTGTTAGGCCATGAGATGTGCAATCTGAGGTATATGTGACTGAGTGATGTGTCATATAATCTCTTGGACATATCCAGAGGACGTTATTCCAGGAGAGGATATGGGGGCTGCCTCATGAAACATTTATCTGGGAAGAGTAGCGCAGCGATGGCAGAGAGATGGAGTGACAGAATGGAATGAGGTAGGAACGGTAAAACAACAAGGAAAGTGTATGTATGGGCGTCTTCCTGTGTTTCTGTCTCTCAGTCATCCCGTTTACCTGGTAGAGGTGAATGTAGAGAAACTATAAAAACCATACAGATTTGTTGCCACACAAACTCAGTTTACATTGAAAATGCAAAATCCCCTAACCAGTGGACAAGTGTATACATCACCAGATGATACAAACATATACACACGACACATATACTTTTAAACACGCTCTGAGAGCTTAGAGAGGCTTTGAGTGTGATAACTCCTGAAAAAACCCAGAGGCTGAGCTCTAAAACAAAGCTTATAATCTGGCCAAGTCTTCCAGTGGTTGAATTTAGCTACATCACTGCACAGCGAATGGAGCTCTCAACACATTCTGTTTAACTGTCACTTGTTTTGATTTTTTACTAAGAGAAGATCTTTAAATGTGCTCTAATGCAGTTTACTAAGAGTTCCTCAAATGTTGTCATTGACTGTAGGCCTGTTAATACGTAAAAACTAAAACCTTGTTCATTTACTGTATATTCTATACTTCAACATGTAACTTAATGTTAAATAGACATTTATGACTCCTACTGAACTCTGAAACTGTCTGAAACTTAGAAAATAGCAATCAACAAGTGACTGATACATCTTACAGTTTCAGCTTGCAGAGTACCTTTTGTTTAGACATTTGCAGTATACTGTAGGTCCCCCTTGGCAACAATTTTGAAGGTTAATTAACTGTCAAAAATACCAAATATTTATAACTTTTTAATGTGAGAATTCTCTGCTTTCCTCTGGTTTGTATCATTGTAAATTGAATATCTTTGGGTTTTTGACTGTTGAGCAGAAAAAATAAACAGTTTGAAGATGCAAAGGTGACATCTTCAAATTGCTAATTTTTTCTGCTCAACAGTTATAATCTGGGATTTGATTTTCTGCTCTCATTATCTGTGATGGACATTTTTCACTATTTTTTTTTTTAGACATTGAGTCTTAAGACTAAACGAAAGATGATTTAATCAAAAGAAATCAACGATTATTTGATCATTAAAGTAAGTTATTTGACTTAATTAAGGTTATAAGAAATACAAATCACAACTTGACTATTCTTAGCACTTGTCCAGTGTACAGTAGGACCTTGAAATAAATGACTGTGGGCAAAGGATCATGGGAAAAATAGCTCATGCTCCCAGCCACTCTTGGTTGGGCTTGGCTGGCCTGTGTTGGTGCTTCAGCGCTGGATCTTCAGATGCTGACAGACACCAGAGACTAGTGGGAGCCTGGTGGAGTGGCCTCTCTCAGAAGGAGGAAAGCTGCTCCCACCCAGACAAGGTCATGCTGGTCTCTTGTCATTATCCTCCAAACAGACAGGGGAAAAGCATTCCTATCCAGCGACCATTAATGCCAGGCAGAGACCAATTACCACCAGGCAAAGGGCAAACAGTAAGCGGACATGAATGAAGCCAGACAGGTCAAAGTGGTCATACATAGCAAAGGTCAGTGTTGTCATCGTTTAAGACAAGTTTAAGTTGTAAATAGCACCCCAGATAAAATACATGAGCAAGAAGGGTTAAATTAAGTACACATTTCCTGAGTGCAATAAATGCTGTCCATTAGGGCTCTTTGCTGCTGTAGAAGAGCATTATTGCCATTATCTGAATTTTCTTACTCTAATCTCTTTACCAAAATCATTTGCATCACCAATTTATCATATACTAATGAACTGTAGATCAATAGGGCCTTTTATTATCTAGATATGGTTGATATTCTCCTTAAATTCACAATAACTCAGAAATATACTTTGCTCAGCATAAGACAAGAGAGACTTTAGTGCCATCCATCTATATACGGTGCAGTACAGAACATCTAGGAACAAAACTGTTTTTCCCTGGTCCCTGCACAAAAACAAAAGATTAAAAGAATGGGTGCAAGATACAAAAGTGGGTACAAAACAAGATAAAAGACATGGTACAGAATACAGAGTACAGCAATAATAGACAAATACATAAATAAATACAAGTCATGTAAATATAAATATACTGTAAATAACTGTAAGCAAATGTAAAGTGGTGTAAAGTGCAATGAACAACAGTAAAAGAAGTTCCCTAAGGCTATTTATAAGTGATACCATCAGCCACCAATGCCAAGACATTTGTGTGAAGCCTTCCCCAGAGTGTATTGAGATACAGAAAAGTTCTGTAGAGCCTCTGTACATTATGTACTTTCTGTATGGAGCAGTCACAGCTATCAAAATGTTCCCTGTTTGACATTTAGGGTCACTGAGGCAGCAAACATATATATATATATATATATATATATATATATATATATATATATATATATGAAAGTGTATGTAGAGAAACTATAAAAACCATACATATTATAAAAATATAAATATATATAAAATTGAATATATATATATATATATATATATATATATATATATATATATATACGTACACCAACAAGTATCCTTGCCTCTTGCTGTGGAGAGCTGCAGAGAAATTATAGTGCTTATTCCTACTCAAATCTGTGTATGATATTTATTAGACACCTTGTCTACCTGCTTCGATGTAAGTGTTCTGCCTACATTATGCTCATATTTTCTATAAGACCAGAGGCCAGATACTAGGGTTGGGCAATTGGATGAAAATATCGGCTATTCGCTGTTAAAATAAGTTTGATTTCTACTCTCACAGTTGTTCCTAAATGCCCATAGACACTATCTTAATGTTTGCATAGTTCATCCCTGTGTGTTGACATTGAAAAGAAGGAAGCACAATTTTGCATTGGCTGAATCCTCCAACACCAGAGGAAGACCATTACAGTAATATGTCTATACTCACACTCATCAAACATCAGAAACGACATTAATACTGTTTTATTTTATAGCACTCTTATCAAACTGTTTACAGAGTTTGTCACAATAAAGGATAAAATGGAAAATGGATGACAAGGGCACTTCTTGTTGTCTTTATGTTAAATCTCTCAAGTCATTTAGGCTGCTAACATCATGTATCACAATGTATTCACAAAAGTAGAGCGAGCACAAATGTTCTTTGTGCATTTTTTTCATCAATACCAACAGGTCAATTTGAGCTGGTTCAATTGGACTTCCATTAAGATAATTGAAGTGACCATGTTATGAAAAAAAATTGCTTTTTCTGGGGTGTCTCTGGTGCTTCTACATACATACAAACACAAAAAATAAACAAAAAATAGAATTACTTGCAAGTGCAATTATTTATAATTCAGTTGGTAACTGGACCTTTGAATAAAACATTATAAGTCAGGTCAATTTTATTTATATAGCCCAACATCACACATCATAAATTTGCATCTAGGGGCTTTACAATCTTTACAATGACCTCCACTTTGGATAAGGAAAAAAAACAAAAACCATGGGATAAAATGGAAGAAATCTCATGGAGAGCAACTCTTATAAGTATACATAAGACAAAATTCATACACACTTTCTGAATTTTGATCTTAATTAAAAACAGAAAATTGTCTTGTGCATACGCATCATTTTTACATCTGCCTACCTGGTTTGATGTCAGATTAAGCATCCAAGTGAGAATATTTGCCACAGTCAGTTTGGACAGAGGGAGTTTATCTACTAGAAAGGGGGACCAAAGTCTATAGATCTGTCATATTTATGCATCTGGTAAATGCACATTCCCTCCTTAGTGTAAGATGTGGAACTAGAAATGTTAACACACCTCCTCCCACTCTGCACTTTCATGCCACACAGGGGTGATCAGCTGGAGGAAATCAAGCCCCTCTCTAAATTCCCTCTCAACTGATTAAGATAAACTGCTTTTCAGCCATGGTTACCCCCCAACCAATCAATTAAAGTAATCAATTAAAGGCCTGCCGGCTGAGCCTTTGGTAATTGAGGGTTGAATAAACACAGGCTGCTGATACTGATGATAAAGCCGTAACAAAACCATAGGCATGACAAGGGCTTGAAAAATGTAATTTCTGGGATTTCAGTAAGCCTCAATTGTAAGATATCTGGAAAGCTAGATTTAGTTATTTAATTTCATACCCGGTGCAGTCCTGGCTGTTTGTCCCGCGCTGCCAGATTCTGCCCTAGGACGTTAAATATTGAATAAAATCATCAGCCAGGCCTTTCCAATTGGCTGTGGCTACTATTTGAAAAAAGTGCCAGTAAATTCAAACATGGCACTGTGTTCCAGCATGTCCTCCAGTGAAAACAAATCCTCCGAGGAGGGTGAAAGAGACTCTTTGGGCAGGCTTGGCCTCTCTACTGTTGGCTTCAGGTCCAAGAGGTGAGGAGGACTGTACTTCAGGGATCCTAAAATATAGCCACATAGGGCTCCCTGACTGAGTCGCATTCATTTAAATAGAAATTTGGATTGAACTTTGATTCACATACGGTACATGGCAAAATTGGCACATCAAGATAAAAAAATGTTTTGGTATAGGACTGAAATATAAACACAAAAAGAACTTAGAGAATAATTGAAACTCATTACATTTTTTTTCTTGCCAAAATAACACTCTGCTTGACTTTTTTTTAGGATTTTTTTTGTACAAACTCCATTTTCTCTCACAGGAGGGCTTTATAACAAGCATGCTGTCCATTTGGTTTGAATCAGTCTGCTTTTGTTGAGGTCAGGTGACTAAGTTTAAAACTCACAAGCTCCTCCTCTGCTATCCAACTTTTTGATGTGCTCGTCTGCTGGGTTTTTACTAGAAAGTAGAGACATTAGAGGCAGGGTCATAGGTCCTTGTTTGAGATTTGTGTGACCCTGCTTCTTTATGAGGTCACAATTTACATGTGTGCGCTGTCGGAGCGCAGATTTAATAACTGGCTGTTTGTGAAGTCAGCTTCCATGTTTTTGTGACTCACAGCACGACATGTGGCCTGGATTCTGTGAGTAAGAGGAAAAGTGGAGAACAGACATCTCCTCAGTTTATTTGTGTATTACTTAAACAAGTATGATAGTTCAGACTTTTTAAAAATGCTATGGTTGCAAGTATAAATTTAGTTACACAAGCTAAAGGACGTTCGAGATGAGCTAGGCCTGCGCAGACTCGATCACCGGCCATCGCCGCCCATTCATGCCATTTACATTTGTGTCTGACTTTTGCCCTGATTTGCTCTGACCTCATGCACACATGGGCAACGGTAACCTCACAAGATCAAGGCAGCTGCAGGTTTGAGGCGCAGACAGCGCAGGCAGCGCAGGCAGTTGCTTTTCACCAACTGCAAGACCCAGGCGGATCCAGGGCATGCTGGGAAACGCTTGTCTCTCAGCTGATTGGTTTTGAATCAGACTCAACATGATGACGTTTTATATAAACTTTTTTTTGTTTTTAAATTGGAGGGATTTTAATTGCTATTTGTCTGCTTTAAAAGGTGATTCTGTAAAGAACACATAGTGGTGGATAGTTAGACTAAATCCGTTCAGATTACAGACCATCTACAGTCTTATATTAACATCAGAATCAGATTGCATGTAGAGCATTTTTACAGCTACTCTGTCTTAATAAAAACAACTGGAGACTGTGTACAAGCTGAAATATGGGTCTGATAAAATTTTATTAAATCGGAATCAAACCTAACCGGATGTAAGTGTTTCCATGACTTCCTGTTCAGCCTAAAGGCTGCTGGAAGCGGCTGGAAACTGTCTGAATGGATTGCTGCTTTTTGTCACCGCCCCCTGCAATCGCCGCCTGCTCTGGTCTACTTTGCAGGCGAGGTGCAGTTCATGTCAAAAGGGCCTTATAAAGGTGCTCCAGGGTGTAAAAACCATAGGTAAAAAGTAATACTGTATAGATGGACTGTACTCAGAGCATGGAGAAAAGTGCTATGCCTGCTCCAGCTCATTATCTAACGGCCACATAACATAACTTAACATTTCCTTTGTGTTCAGGGACACCACAGCAATTAGCTAACAAGTGGGTCATCCATTAACCAGGCCCATGGCCCTGCGAGAGATATTAGCCTCCAGGGCAACACTCAACAATTCTCTGTAATAGAATAGCTAAGAGAGAGAGAGAGAGAGAGAGAGAGAGAGAGAGAGAGAGAGAGAGAGAGAGAGAGAGAGAGAGAGTCCATTAGTAAACATTTAGTAAATCAGTGAGAAGGCAGGTCTCCACGGGTAATTATATTACTGATTATTTACAACAAATACTCTGCACTTTATTGTGTTTTGTTCCTTTATCTTTTTCATGATGTTATTTTCAACGTTGTTCTTCAACCATTAGCAGGTTCACCTTAATGAACCAGTAGGTCATAAATAAAACTTAGTTTCCTCTTAGATTGAGACTGATGGTATAAAAGCCCCAGAGTCTACCGACAATTTTAGCTGAAACACAGGATTCTCGCCTCCTTTTTTTGCATGACATGAATAATGAAAGTCTGTTGATTTTACAGAGATTGCCATTATTTCATGCAGTAAGAGGATTGAGACTGCTCTTTGGAGGATCCCACCTCAGAGCCTAAAAAGACTTGTGGATGCTTTCTGCTATTGACCTCCTCCTTAACTGTGATTCCACTCTCTCAGCCCCAAACTGTAGATATACACAAAGAATAGGCTGCACTGTTGGACTGATCTCAACAGGGATTATATAGTATGGACATCCCTTTGAAATAGTTTACTTCAAAATAAATACTTTATGCAGCGTGCTTTTTCTGATGAAATAATTCATTGAACACACTAACATTTGTAATAACTAACCAGCCCCTCACAACAGTGTTAGAGTAAGACTCAAGGTTGATCAATAGAGGCCTTAGGGGTTTTATTTTCTGTTTCTTGATCAAGGCTGTCAGATTAGTATAGGTACAGTGTAAATAAGGCCGCTCCTTGAGCATTGGCGGCAGCTCTGCAGCACAGGTTGGAGCATCGCTGCCTCATTAATATGATTAGGAAAACAGCCTTCGGGCAGTGAGGATGCAGAGCAGCCCACACCAGGACTCAGTGGATACCAACAACAGTACAGCAGCACAATGGCGAAGTGTCAGTATGTTTTTTTACGGCCCTTCTTTTGAACTAATCTGAACATAATTTTGAATGTATAAATAGTGCACAAAAAGACATTTCTGTGACCATGACCCAGAGTGAGATTTCATGCCTTTTAAAGACGTAATTGGTTGATGTTTTCTGGTCTGTGGTGAAAGTGAATAACTTCAAGGAGTAAATATTTGGACATTCTATAATCTATCAGATTCATATTTTAGATGGATTATTGATTTTGCGGACCATTTTATTTTGTGGTTTAATTAGCTTTGTCCCTTTTGTCTTGTTTTGTCTCTCTCTCTCTCTCTCCATACTGTACATCGCCTGCTCACTCACCAAGCCAATCTCTTTCACAGGATTCGTTCAAATCTTACACGTTTTGAAGCCTGTGTCATATCAGAGGTGGAAATGAGGAACATTTCTACCAGTTTTGAAGTGTAGATGTTGTTTTTAAGTGGCTTTATTCAGTTTGTAGAAATAAGCTCATTTGTGTGGCATTTTTTAAAGGCTAGGGAATGAAATAAAGTGAAATATTAGCGATAATTTAATTGATTAGTTGTAGTAATGCTCCATTTCTCATCTAATTTGCCGTGCATTTAGTTTTGGAAATCACCAGACAACGTTTTTGCTGTTCTTTTCTTTTTTTTTCACATTGGCTGTCATCAAGTGAGTAATTATCATTGGTCTGTGTGTCATAAGCCAGGAAGGATAGTGACACTTCCAATGATCTATTTATCTTTTAGTGGCGATGACATCTTCCTCCCGGCTTGGGAAACAGGTTGTCACCTCTTCAATCCAACAGACAGACAACACAAGTGTTATTAGAATGTGTTATACATTCAGCAAAATAGGTGAAAGTGAAAATAGGCTTCACTGCTTTACATTTCTTAATTTATTTTTCAATGGCAATAATGGACAGTCTTGTTGATAATAATTAACAAGATGTGATTGATATTTTGGTATATTATTGGTATTCAAAGTAAAGAGTTGTGGCACATGATGTTTTTTTACACTGTATTGCAGCATATCTGCCTACTGGCTAAGTTGATTAGGTTTAAAAGTGGTTATTATTTAACTTTTATCAAATCAGTTTCATAAAAATGTACAATGTATTTTCATGATTGTCATTATCTTTGGGCCCTTGAAACCCTCTTGTACATATAAATAATCATAATGTACAAAAAATGTACAATGTATTTTCATGATTGTCATTATCTTTGGGCCCTTGAAACCCTCTTGTACATATAAATAATCATAGAAAGCATCTTATTAACTTTTTATACCCAACGGTAGCACAGTTATTGATAACTCAACCGACTTCCAATACAGCAGGTTGCATAATACATGTATATAAATTAAACTGCTTAGGTAGGTACATAAATTAAATTGCCATACATACTCTTAAGTGACGCTAGAGACATAGCAAACATTGTGCTTTGTCACAAATGAATGTCTTATTTTAAGTTCAACTTCCTTGAATATTAGGGTTAGTAAAAGTTTCAAATTTAAATGGCATATCCACAGGAGATGATTTGAGAAGTGCAAAGATGCTGTGGTTGGCCTCTTTATGTTCTCCTTAAGAGGCAACTATCTGAAAACCTTGAGGAGCAGATTAGATCTGATTGTTTGCGTGTACAATGGCGTACCAGTGGCTGAGATGATGGTTGTGTATCCAGTACCATAGACGGCCAGTAGATGGTACTCTACTGTTTGGCTAACCAGGGAAACAGTAGTGTACACTGTGTTGGTGTAAAAAAAGAATAGGAGATTCTGAACCGTATTAACTATCAAAAGGTCATTTGAAAAAGCATGTGTGAGGGGATTTCTAAAGAACTGCTGCAATTACCCACAGTGCATATGTGATTGATTACTGAATATGCATATATTATGGGCATTGAAAAGCTTTTCAAAAAGTGACAACACAATTTTAAGTTGAGAGCCAGTTTATGTGGAGGTATTGGTGGGTGTATTGCTTCATGTCTGACCACTGTTGTGTGTAACAGACAACAACAGATAGCAAGTGGCTGGCTCCCTGCACAGCCCTGTCCGCAAGCATGTTAGGTTGAGGTTACTTTGGTGGGTGATGGAAAAGCCAGATTACTTCTGTCTAAAAAAGCCGGCAACAATGCAGCTCAGTGCTTTGTTTCCCCATTTTCAAAGGCATTTGTTCTTTGATAAGGTACCGGAAACCGTTAGCGACATGCTGGTGGGAACCTATGGAAAAGAATACACTTTCTATCAATTGTGTTTTCCTTATCCCCTGGTGGTGTTTGCTGGGTGTGGGAATAGGCAGCATTCTGGGCACTGCGGTTCTGAGATAGCATTCACAGACCAGAGCAGAAAAACGCATTCAGCCTGGGGAACCAGGGGCCGCACGCTGCAGAATTGTACACTGGGATGGACAATGTACACTATCTTTGGTTCGGACACAAAGAACGAAGGAAAGACTTTATTGTAAGCTTTGGCAGGTCTTGTTTCCAGATTCTCTCTTACTCTGTCTTTCTTGCTTGCTTGGCCTCTCTATTTACTTGCTGCCTTCTCGTTGCAGCAGTTTCAATTTCAATTATCTATGTATTATTTTACATTACATGACTAGTTTGATAATGACACACTGGTAGCTACTACACACTCTCTCTTTCTTTCTCTTTCTCTCTCTCTCTCTCTCTCTCACTCTCACCTACAGTATATATCCACTTTTTTCTCTATATTCTCACTTTGTTTGGACACATTTCCCCACCATCCAGCTTCTGTCCATGTATTCAGTTTCTCTGCCCAAATAAAGAGAGGCTGTGAAAGCTGTTTTTTATACTAAAAAAGTAAATGGTACAAATACACATGTGTGTAGCACATGCTCTAAAACAAGCAGCAAAACATTCTTGTTGATATTGATATCATTGTTTCTTGTTAATAATTGGCATGTCTGCATGCTGAATGTCTTCACTGATTTGTGATCTATTCAGTGCTAGAGCTCATCAGATGATGTGAAGGCTAAGCGTTTTTAATAGAAGTTGGACCCACTGCTGCCACCCACAGAGCCTCCACATTGCATTGGGTAATTTAGTAATATGATTTTAAGGGATAAATACCCGTTCCACCTAATTAATCCACCACATCACAGGGGGATATGACACCATGAGCCCAATAGATCAAGGACCACAGATCAAAGGCACCGCCACTGTTAGAATCCTACACGTGCAAGAATAGGGTTTCTTGTTTGTTTCTATGTACAGATGGCCTGTGAACTAATGACTGAAGAATACAGAAATATACGCAAATTTGTTTATTGGTTGTTGGCCAAATGATGTTGCATCGTGGGTCCACCAATGGGCATGTCTAATTAGGCAGTGGGGTTTAAAAACTCAAGACTGAAATTTGAATGCTTTTTGAAATTCCTTGTTTGGAAAAAACATCATTCTGTCATTAGCATAATGTATGATTTAAAGTGTGTGCTTTGAATTAAACTACCATTTGTAGTTCAGCTGCTTATTTAAAAACTTTTTTAATGGTTCAAAGCTGGTAATAAATTGATTGTTTTGCCTGGTTTATAGTTTAGGGGAAAGTTCTGTTTTTTGGCAAGGAAATAAGAAAGAAAATGATCAGTAAAGAGGACAGTTAACAGTCACCTGCTCTGTGAATGAAATAAAAATAATTGTCACTCCTGTGAGAAGCTCAACCACAGAGACAGAATACATTTATTGAGGACGGCCATGATGAAATCAATGTTTTCCTAAAATTCTTGGCACCTGCACACAGTAATTTTGTCTGGCTTCCTTTGTCATAATCAGTGTTTTATTTGTCGTTTTAAATGTATTTTGTGACAGTTTTATTCTTAGATATATTTTAAGAATCATATCAGTTAGACTAACTCAGGGAAATTAATGCATGTGATTGTTATGAACAGGCTAGATTATTGCAAATATCTGTTTATGGCACTTCCAAACAAAACAATCCACAGATTACAATTTATCCAGAACGCAGCCGCACAAATTTTAACCAGGACAAAAAGATCAGACTCAAATAACTTCAGTCCTTCATTTGTTTACCTGTTCTTTTCAGAATACAATTCAAAACCCTCCTTTTTGGTTTACAAAGCACTTGTTGGTCTGGCTCCACACAGTACATCTCAGACATGCCGTCAGTTTATAACCCCAGCAGATCGCTCCAGTCACAAGCTGGAAATTTCCTCCATGTGCCCAGAGCACTTTCAAAGTCTGAGAAGATGGCATTCAGTATTTATGCACCTAAAGAATGAAGGAAGAATTGCCCGCAGATATTAGACTTGCTTCAACACTGTGTTTAAAAAAAAGAAAAGTACAATCATGAAATACATTCTAATTAGATTTTATCGTAGCTGAATACAAAACCGGCACGGTACTTTAGATTTGTTCAATTTGACAACAATATCAGACCATGCCAAAATCATCCATATGTCTCATAAACACCCTCGGGCAACCTTTGTTTTCACTCAAGCATTTTCTTAAATGAACAGACTGTACTGTATTTGTACAGTATGTTTGTTTGTATATCTCCATGTGTATTTTAAATGTATCGTACATGGATGTAAGCCCTCTAATAGGTCTGTAACTAACGATTATTTTCATAATGGATTCATCTGTTGAATATTATATTGATTAATCGATTAGTTGTTTGGTTTATAAAATGTCACGAAATGGTGAAAAATGTGGATCAGTGTTTCCCAAAAGCCCAAGAAGACGTCCTCAAATGTATTGTTTTGTCCACAACTCAAAGATATTCAGTTCACTGTCACAGAGAGAGAATAAACTAGAACATATTCACATTTAAGAAGGTGGGATTAAAGAATTTTTTACTTTTGTCTTAAAACATGACTCAAACCGACTAATCGATTATCAAAATAGTTGGCGCTTAATTTAAAAGTTGTCAACTAATCGATTAATTGATTCATCTTTACAGCTCTTCACTCTGACCTGCTATTTGTATTTCAGGTGTTTTACAAATACATTTGAAACTGAACTGAATATTTTGTTTTATTTAGTATTTATCTCTTCAAAATTTATTACACTGACAAGTAAATAAAATAAGTAATAACTGACCCTATAAAGGATCCAAACCAGCATTATGAAGTTGCTTTGACATCTTATGTTTCATAATATCAGAGCAGTGCCTGTCCTCAACCTGACATAAGAAAGGAGCTAGCTTGGCCCTCTCTTTCTTTAACACACTGGCTGTGCTCTAAAAAATGTCAATGTTCTGCCAAGTTTACCACATTTTCACTGTTTACTGATGCCTGTTACACATGTGGTTTTTGCATATGCTCTCCTCTTCCACTTAAATCATCTGCGGTCCCTGGGCTTTCTTTTGACATGTGCAGCGTTGGTGCTGCCATTTCAGCTTAAATTTTTCAAGCAAAGAAAAGACATTTGTATGAAATAATAATGACCGTTTCAGACATTTATATTTTCCTCGTCTCACTGTCATCTCTCCTTTTCTTTCTCTCTGTGTCCACCACAGTATTCCATACCTCCTACACACATTTCCACCATGATTTTGTTTGTGTTCTGCACTATTTGTAGTGGGTATTTTTAGGGTAAAGTTTTGTTTTGTTTTTTTAAATATTTTATTTTGGCACCCAAAGTGGTGTACAGCATTGAGAAATGACTAACAAAGATATATCCTAAACACCTCAATCCTCAGGGTTTTTCTGATTCATAACGACGTGCTGACTAAAATCTTCAACCGCAGCCTCCAACAAAGCTCAAAGCGGGTCCTCCTCTCTCGGGACTTGCTCCCTGATGTCAGAGATCCTGGGTTGACTGACTGACTGACTGACTTGGGACTACCTTCTTGTCTTCAATAATGTATACAACAGTATCCAGTGCTTCATTAATATACTATTACATGCCATGTAAAAACAAGAACAAAAAACAAGAACATGTATCATCTTAAAGGAAAATGTCCAGTTTAATTGTTTGTATATTTTAAAACGTTTTGCAGAATCCTGTTCTGAGAACACATTTTATTGAGGACGTACAAGTTCATTGTCATAACACAGTGCATTTGTTAGGTTAAATCTCAAAATGCCACTCAAAACATTCTCCATAATTTATTGAAGGTAGCATTGTGAAAATTCCCTCTTCTGTCAGACTATATCAGTGTAAATGATGTGGCACAGAATCCGCTTCAAAGAGGCACTATTTGTTTCGCCGCTTGTCCTTTGTGTAGACATGCCTACAGTCTCAGCAGAGTGTGGATGTCACTAAACATTAGGAAGTATGAGATTCAGGATGTTCCATTTAATCTCCTTGACTTCCCCAGTTAGCAGAGGAGCCAAGCAGCAGCTGAGGGAGCCCCAGCATCCTGTAGAACAAAGCTGGCTGACATGATGTTTGCCTGAGGGGCCTGTACTCACTCTCTCACAAGCATAGTGTGTGAGCGTGTAAAACAATGAAAAACCAGTCAGCTGACAGATACACTAAGCTGCAGTCACTTTGAATGACAACAGCGCATGAAAGGAGCAGTGGCAGCCCCGGTCTGGGACTCAGTACAAACAGCGTTGCGAGTAGACAGAAGGCTTTATCAGAGCCATCAGTCAGCTTCTTAGATCACACTGTTGGGAGTTTATTGTAGTGTTGGAGTACTGTAGACTGATCACATTTGGTAGTGACAATATGTTTCCTTAGCCTGTACAGGGAATAGCTGCCTGCATGTGTGACTGTGATGTGTGATTTGTTCTCCTTTATTGCAAAGCAGCAAGTAAATCACAGTGGTCATTCTGATTACCCAGAGACCTGTTGTGGCCAGAGGTTAAATAGGAACAGATGCCTACTTAGACAATTATGAGTGACCCCCTCAACTCTAGACTTTTTTCAAGCATCCCAGTTCAGTTTTCCTCCTGTGTAATAATAATCCACGGCAAGATGACACGTTTGACCCCCCATGACCCCAACAGGTATAGAAATTATAATCAAGGGAGTTATTTCGATTGACCTGATTTGATGCTCAGCTGATGGTAAGGCTCCGCTGCTCTGTGTCAGCACCAAGTCAACCCTTTCCTGTTTACCATCAGCTTTGGAATCAGGTTGCTGCAGAAAAAGTGATTGAGTATGATTGAGATTTGAAAGGCCACCCTGTGCTAAGAATTGTGATTTTGTTACAACAAAAAGAAACATGTTCAAGGATGCAGGTTGCGTCATTGGTTACCCAAAAGACAAGCAGCTTTTACACTGTTCAAGGAATCCACAGTTTACAAGTAAATCCAAGTAAATTCTCCATGAATGATGCTCTGTTGTCAAACATACACATAGACACACTGTCCCATGGGTGTGCAGGCAGCACTAACACTGCTCCCACTACAGGTAAAGAGGCCCACTCAAAAGGGTCATATGACACAGCCTTTGGCTTTTCTGCCCGCCCTCCGGTGCATCTCTGGGGTACATGAGACTCTTCGGCATCCACCACTTCCCTCATTAGCACATGCCAGGCTGCTAGTTGCTGTGGCTGAATCCAGGGCATGTCAGGAGCCATGTCTAGGAGCCACTTGAAATGACAAGATGAGAATAAGGGCCAGGGGCTGGCATATGGTGCTGATTAGCAGTCAAGTTTACATGGGTTCTCTATCCAGAGAACATAATCAGACCTACTCCCAGCATCCTGCCCACTGAATATCATCTCCCACATTGATTCCCCCAAGATGCCATCGATCTATCTGGAAAATAAACTATGTTCCATTATTTTAAACTTTTTGCTCCAAAAGGAAACACTGAAGTTGTGTGTTTCAAACCGGGTCTTACGTGGCTGATACAAATATGTGTTTGATGATTTTCTAGTAAACAGGTCTTTTGGAATTAATGAAAATGAAAAGAAAGTTCTCAGGCTTGCCCTGAGGGACCTTGTCAAATGTGGATGGATTTCTGTGTGCACTGACAAGTAAAAACTAATATCTAGAAAATAAGAAATCCTAAAACTATTCTACATATTAATGAGTGATTTCAAACAGCCTATGCCTGCATTGGATGCACCTCCCTGCCCGCCAGGCACACAGCACAACTCCCCTCAAACAAAACTTTCAGTGCCACAGTCGAAGCAGTAACATCTGGCTCCTCATGTAGGCGCTTATTAGGATCAAATTAAGTAGAAATGAATGGGATGATACATGACAGGGTGCAGATGTTCAAAGCCGTGGTGTGAAAATCTGAGGGCAGAAAACAGCTTAATGAATTCTGCGTCTTACAGCAGGGGCGAGGCTTTGGGTTCACAGGTTAAAAAAAAAGGCTAATTAAATTCTGAAGCAGACACACAAGAAAATAAATGTTTGTTGCTTGTCGCTCCCCTTATTTACCCAAGGCGCACTTAGGGACAATGTTATGATTTGCAGTTAATCAAGCAATACATGGAAGTGTAAATGAGTGGTCTGCTCTTTTGTGATTGATGAACAGATGCATGTCAGACTTGGACCTCTAATGTCCCGGGTGACATGCTTCACATATTAGCTGACCTGTCACTCAGAGCACATTAGCATCAGAAAATATTAAACTTTTAAATGCTGATTGTTATTTTGTTTAATACAATGGTTGGAGATCACATAAATTAATTACCAGATTAAATAAATAGTAATTCAGTAAATGTATTTCATTTTTCTCCCCAATAACAAATCTTACTTAGCAAAAATATCATATATATTTATATTATATATCAAATCCTTAATTGGAGCTTTCACAATTCTTACATTTGTTTTATGTAACCTTCAAATATTGCTCTCTTTCCTCCACCCCAAACAAACAGTTTAACAACTTTGAACCACCTCTGCCAGGTAGGCAGGCATAGACTCCCACTGGGCTGTCTCACTTGATAGAAGGTTTCTTTAGAGCAATAAAACGAGAGTCAAATAGGAAAAACTCACTTCAAAATAAATGATGTCATCACATGTCTCAATGTGACTTTTAGCTGGATCTCGTGGCTGAACGACTTGATAGTTACCTCATTGTTGAATCACAATTCTCTTAATTACATCTTTGAGATCTATTATTATAGTCTATTTTCATTTTGTGATGTGTGGCTGCTTCTAAATCACCGAGTCTCCCCTTCCTCGTTAATGTCTCTTCAGCCTGCGTACTGAGCTCCAAAGCTGCACAGGGCCAAGTCTAATTTACACATTTTCACTGGTGTGATGTATAAGGGTGTTTTCCCCTTCAGATTTATGTGTGTGTGTGTGTGTGTGTGTGTGTGTGTGTGTGTGTGTGTGTGTGTGCGTGTGTGGCCCTCTAATTGGTGTATTGTTTGTAGTGATAAACCAGTTGCTGATTTCCTTTTGCAGAGAGAAATATGTAGGTAGTTCTTGATTTGGATTAAATATTTTGATTTTGTGACTTTGAATTTCTTTTTACTGTTGCAACAAAGATAATGGTGCTTTGAAGTTGACTGGATTTTTCTATATACAGTATTAGGTTCATGAATGCATCACATATTTATGCGTCTTCCTGCCTCTACAGATCATATTATAAGTTGTACATGTCTGTGTTCTTCTTAAATTAAAATGATATTTCTTTTTACGACCTTACCAGTAATCAGAAAAAAAAAGTGTCTTTTATATCGACAACTTTCTTCATTTGGAATACAGTGCTGGATTGACCCGAGCATAATGCAAAACAAATAGTAGGCTGTGTCCAAGGCTTTCTATTGGTGGCATCCAGAGGGAGCAATTCTTTTTACAATTCCAAGTAGAAGGAAGGTGAGTTATTTCTTTGGCTGTGTTTTACACATGACTATGTTCATACATATTATAGAGCGCCCTATAAAAGAATTTAAGTACAGACCCACTTCCCTGCACAGGAGATGTGTCATACTCTGTTCCAAGTGTTCTGACATAAACGCACATTTTTAGTAATTTGCAGCTAAGGAAAATACTCCTTTTCCTCTCTGTTTCTGTCGCAGTATACATGTATATTGTATATAGAGCAGTAACAGATGAAAGTCTTCAAAATTGGAAATCTTGTAGAAGGTGATGCAGAAGTGTCAGAAGAGAAAAAGTGGAGATACACAAATGTACATATTAACATATACTGTACAGACGGACGGACGGACGGACGGACGGACGGACGGACACACACACCCACACACACACACACACACACACACACACACACACACACACACACACTTCTCAGACTTTCAAGCACACTAAATCTTTCTGTGCTGGCACTTCCAACAGGAAACTGACAGTATTATGTGACACCATGGAATGTTTTAGGGAGCAGCAGCCTAGCAGCACTGACCTACACCCAACAACAATACCTCTTTTTGTCCTGCTATTTTCCTCAAAATCTTAGCTCCCCTCTCAAATGCAGGTGTGGTGCTCTGCAATGTACAAGCTAATTTTTTTCAACGGGCATAATTAAAAGAAGTGAAGTCAGTGTTCCTTAGTACAAATCATAGCACTCAAGAGAATTACACAATTCTCTCATACAGGGATTTACAAGAATAGCATGGTACACTACAGGCCAACTCTTAAGTAAGCTGATCGAAAATGATTTGATTTGATTTTGATTGGTAAACCAATAAAAATGAAAAAATGAAATACTGGAAAACAAGTAGATTTAGACATCTATTTAGAGCATGGACAAATAGGACAGCATTTTGGTTTCAGTGAGATTTTGCAGTATGCCAGAGTAACAATTGCCATAATTGGAATTATAAATTTGGCAGCTCTATGGACACTGTAAAATGTTCACTATGAAGCACTGGAGTAGTTTAAATTCACCGACCAGCAGACTTAAAAAAATCATCCGCATTGGGGAAAAAGAGCAACCTTAAAACAGCATCAACTATTTTATTCCCTAATTATACTGTCAGCACTAATAAGAAGTAAAACATATTTTTGAGGGATTAATAGTTTAAGTTTATGTTTCATTTTAATTGTGATTATTTTCAAATGTACTCTTTGCGAACCTTGCAATAAAATACTGGTTGTAGTAGATTCTAATTCTTGTTTTCTATGTGTTGTCTTTTTCCAGCTGCAAAGTTATTTTACTCTACTTCCCTTGATGTGCAGTAAAGCGGTTTAGATTGTAAGGTCAGTGAGTATGACACTTACTTGGCATGGGGTTTGAAGACCAATCTCCGTTCTTTGGAAACTTGAATTGCATCAGTCAGTTCCAACAACTTGTTTTTCAAAACAGTTGTGCAGGTTTCACAACAGCTAGGTGCTGTCTTTATAACAGTAAATGATGAAAAAAAAATCTTTTGAAATGATCTGTGTACTGTATGGCCAAAACCAAGAAGTTGTTTGGCTAAGAACCTATACATGCAGAAATATTTGGTATTTGGAAATCTGTGTGTTTGACACTTTGAGGCACTTTCTGTCTCTTAATGCCCAGCAATAGTCAAAAGCTCTTCATTTCACTATATCTCTGCAAAGTGTGCATCATAAGTATGTTCTTACTTAGTTAAATACACATCTTGCATGTGTATCTTTTCCCACTTAACTTTAAAGCAATCACAAGTGAATAGGAAATATAAAGTGTTACACCCATGTTTTTAACAGTACATATAAACAAAATTTTCCTCTATCTATTCAAGAGAGTTAATGTTTTGGGGATTTGATTGAGCTGTATTTTCCTGCTTGTCCTGATGTGGGGGATTTGAGGCTTGCCATGGCTTCATTGGGGTTCCAGCTTCACAGCAGGAAGAAGATAAAAAAAGGGGCTTTGGAGGAAGAGAAAAAATCACAGCGCATTAAAAACAAATCTACTGGGGGATCCACCAGCAGCTTAAGTGAGCCAAGACGATTAAAGGGTCAGTGGTCATGGACTGCAGGTTGAACGTACCTGATGCCACTCACCTTGGTTCACAAGAGGCGTTGCCAAAACCAATCTCTCAAAATCTAAAACATACACAGGAGACACAGTGAAGGTCAATGCAAAGTTACAGTAGATGACAACAAACTCAGCGGATGTCTTGGCTTGTTCAGTCATTCTTACTGTATTTTAAATGTCTGAATGGATTTTCCTAACTTGTAGGCTGCCATTAGTTTCATGTATTTATTATAAAACCTACGGAGGTATTTTATTGTTGTAGGATAGTGCAGTTAAATGACTCCAACTGACCCTCAATAACTGTCTGTCTGACTTATTGCACTTTTTAAAAATCAGCTGTCAATTCAAATGCAGTTCTTTGGTGTGGTGAAGTTGAGCACGGTGTATTTGACGGAGTTGGCAGGTCAGCGTGCTGAGATGGTTTCATTAACATGATGAGGAAAAAAAAACACTTTAGGTATCATTTTAAGGGTACTGATATTGTTACTGGTATCATCATTTTTTAAATGATACCTTGACCCATCTGTGACCCTGTAGTGCATTAAACGGACAGAGAAAATGAATTAGTATGCCACAATGGCTGCAAACGTACAAAATGGAAAGTGATTTTAATGCAAAAAAGTGAATATGGTACTTTATTCTGTGTTCTAATGTAAGTAGAAAATTATTAAATAATTACTTTTTCTTCTAGTGAAACACAGAGTGAACTGCAGTGACTCAACATTTCACTGTATCAAAAAGGGCCTCTTTTTCCTCTAGTCTAGTGTCACTAGTGGTCACTCTGAGTGGCTCCCCAGGCAAAGACCTGCTTTATCAAGCAGCCAATTTAACAAGACAGCTCCTTTCATGCTTGTTGGCTTCTCCAGTGGTAATGGATTTCCTCAATGAGTGTCTCTCTTTCTCCAGGTTTCACACTTTTTTCCTCTGTATTGCTGGGCCCCACTCCAGATCAGATCTTTTGCCATTGACTTTGATTTCTTAAGCTAAGTGATCCATCGCTCCAGGCCTCACCAGCATTGCGTGAAATCTGGCCTCACTTTGGCTCCCCATGCCTGATATTGTACACTCTAATGCAAAGTGAACGTCTAAATAGCCTGCCACTCCACCACTTGCCTATCCCCACCCTACCTCCATGTCTCTTTAGACAGGGAAGGAGGTAGTATGCTGGACTAAACAGACAGCTTCTACTGTACATTATGTCCTTCACTCAAGTTTGCTTGAGGGGACTTTTGAATAAACTCCCACCATTAATTTAAATTATTCAGTGTGAGAACCATTCACTTTTGCATGATGAATTTCATTTGTTTCCAGCTTTCGACTAATATCTTATATCAATCTTGTTCTTTTCCTTCTAATCTCTGTACCACTGTAGTTGATTTCAGCTGTCAAGAACGTTGCAGTGATTGTAAATGAAATTGTGTGTGATTCCTGCCCACATTTGTATTGATTTTAGAGGCTCTATTCCCCCTGGTAGGAAATGCAACCCCAGATGTGTGAAAACAGTGTGTATGTTTAATTTGCCAGCACTGTTGCTCTTCCTGGGCCTATTGAACATACTGCTAGGGTGTTTGTTTCTTAAAAGAAAATAATACACTCAGACTGAAATCATAGGAAGCACAGACAATCTGGTTAATTCAAGGCTCAATGGTCTGCCATATGATCTCTATAAACCAAATCACTGCTGGCAGCCTTACAGGCCACAGATGCCTTTGCTCAAACTGTAATCCATGCCAAAAGCAAAGTGACAATATATGATGTTATGGCATTTCTATATGTTGCTTTTTTTGTCTATGTGTTTGATTCATGGCTTTTTAAGTGCTGATATATGCATGTTTGATCTTAAATTAAAAGCCGCTGCACGACTAGGCCTGTGACATCATCAGCCTTTACACCCCAGGGGTGTTTCTTTTGTGCGATTTATTTTGAGATGTGATTGCATAGTATTAGTAGCAGCTAGCCGGATGTTTATGTAGCATATATTTAACACATGGCAACACTGCTACTACTGGATCAAACCAAATATGCTCACTGATGGACATGTGCTGGGAAATTATGTACTTCATATGTCAGCTGTGCTATGGGTTCACCTGTGTCTCATAGCTAATCTATAAATAAAGGAAGCAGAAAATGGCTCCAAGCCACTGATTGAAATATGTGGATGACATATGAATAAAAATCAAAACCTGTAACGTAACCACCTTACAAAGAAAGATAAGTTTAACGGGGGGGGGGAGCATGGCAGAAAATTTGACCCAACCCATTCTCACTCCCAACTCGTCAAATATTGATGGTCAGTGGCCCTTAGCGTCGGATACCGACACACAAGACACCCTTTAGCATTTGTATGGGATAAATCGGGCATAGCAGCAAGTAGTATTAAAGACCAAAAATCTGCATAAGGAAGTGGGGTGGTGAAGTGGGGTGGTGGACAAGTCTTTCACTCAGGAGACACACTAACCCTAACCAAGTGGTTTTACCCTGAAGGTAAAACGTGAAACCAATGGGTCTCAACAGAGCATTAAAACAGGACACCAAGTGATCCTGACCAAGAGCGTTGAAAAACGACATGAAAGGGGTACCCAGATACTTAAAAAGTGATGCTATGGGTCCTGACCAAGCGTCAGTATTTGACGAGTGAGTGAAAAAAGGTTGCACATTTCTGGACTCTGTGGAACCACATACAACATGCATTGAAAACCTGCAGTTACCCTGACTGGACTTTTGTTTAAACCCAAACTGGGTCAGCACAAAATACCAGACCAAAACAGAAAGCTAAACACAACACACAACTACATTATGCTCCCAGATATGGCTCTTGTCTCTGAAAACTACAATAGGTCATGCCGGTAGTTTTCAAACTTGGAAACATGCTGTGGCGACATTCAAAGGGGACATATTATGCTTTTCCTTGTTTTCTGTCATATCTACAATGTTATGATGTTAGATTTGCATGTTAAACATGGCAAATAATGAGAAAATATGTAATCTTGGCTGCCAGGGTCGTTAAATTTTCCCCAACTCCAGGTCACATTGGTCCTGAAACTGTAACAGGAACAGAGCAAGAGACCCAGAGGGGAACCACGGGAACCAGGACTAGAGGGACCCCGGGAACCATAACCAGGGAAGTGGTTCCAGGGGAACCCCCAGAACTGGAGCCAGGGTAACCCCAAAGGGGACCCCAGGGACCAGGGCCGGAGGAACCAGTGCCAGGGGAAAATAGGGAACAAGATGCCAGCTGGGGGTCAGGGACGCTGGATGCCAACAGGGGTTTGGGGATGCTGGACGCCAGCTGGGGGTCAGGGACTCTGGACGCCAGCTGTGGGTCGGGGACGCTGGGTGTGTGGTCACGGGGACTGGGCGTCGGGTCGAGGTCAGGGGTACTGGACGTCGGGTCGAGGTCAGGGGTACTGGACGTCGGGTCAGGGGAACTGGGAGTCGGCGTTGTGTCAGGGTCAGAGGAACTGGGCGTCGTGTCAGGGGAACTGGGCATTGGGTCGGGCCAGAGGAGCCGCGTGACGGCCTGGGATCAGAAAAAACAAACCTCTGCTGGGTCCATACTGGTCAGATTGTTCTGTGACGAGAGCGGAGTGAGGATAAAAAAGCAGAGAAGGCCAGGCAGGCAGGAGAGGGTTTACAAGGCTTTAATATGCTCAAAAAACAAAAAATAACAGGAAGCACAAGATCTAAAACAAAGTCCCAAAACAAAATCCAAAAGCAAAAATTGATAAAGTTCCGGGGGGAAAAAAGAAAGGCAAAAACAGCGAACAAAGGCAGGGAAAAACTCATAGGGATAACAAGCCACGGGACCAGGAACAACACATGGAAAACTGCGACAGGACAACGAAACAGCATGCCACAAAGATTCGAGAATGATCTGACAAGAGACAAAGGGAATACAGAGGTTAAATGCAAGAGGTAACGAGGTAACAAGGAACAGGTGATACGTCCGGTGAATCACATTAGGGCGGGGCAGGACAATTAGACAGACAAAAGTAAAACTAGGCAAGACTAGACAGAACAGGAAACCATACTATCAAAATAAAACAGGAAACAGAACATACATACAGACATACAGACACAAGACTGAGACTACCACACAAGACCGGGGAGGAAACTAAGACACAAATACAAGGAGACAAGACAGGACCAAAAAACCAAAGGAGTAAAAGAAACCAAAGCAACCACCCAAACCATCACAGAAACATTTTCTTTTTATGTAGTATTTGGTTTAAAAACCTTTATTAAGACTGTAGAAATTGCTGCTATATTCTATTAAGTGTCCACTGCTAACTATAGCAATAACTAGCTATATGGCTAATGCCAGTAAACAATGTCATCTGGGCTGAAAATGTTGTTAAACTCTCCACAATTCTGGGTTGCATTACTGCTGAAACACGTCTGAATGAGTAGTGTTTGGTTCAGAAGCCTTTATCTGCAATTTTTAGGTAGAAAGTGCTGCTTTGTTTCACTACAATCTAATGTTAACATACTGCTAACTATCAAGCAGCTCCATGCTAACGCGACATAGCTGTAATCTTGGCCAATGCTGGTAATTTTTCCCCAAATTCCGGTCACTTTACTGCTGGGACATATGGTTTTCATGGTACAAAGCTTCAACTAGTGAAACACAAACACAAAATGCAAGAATAATCTTGAAAATGCTATATAATAGTTGCCCTTTGTCGCTTGTCTACACAGGAGGCATAGTGAGAGCAGGCAAGCACGCTTGCAGGGCAGCAGATTCAGTGCTCGGTCTACACAGCAGGATGCGTTCAGACACAGTATCAATAGCAGGTCAGCTGTGTTTTGGCGGCTCTCAGAGCCTAATACACAATCACTGTAGTTACAAATTTAAAACAGAAGAAAATAGACCTGAAGTTTAAAAATACATTTTGAGTAAGACATGAGCCGTTACACGGCCTGTGTAGACAGCTGGATTGATAAAATAGAGACATACTGGAACTGTTTCTTCACACGCGCATGAGACAGACGACTGAAAAACGCAGCTCAAACACCTCCTGTATAGACACGCTGGTATCTGGTATCACTTATGATTTAGAATCATATTAAAGGGACAGATGCATTACTTTATACATGTTTGGTCAATGTTTACTGCATGTAAAATATGTCCCCTCTTAATGAACCCAATATGGTACTTTGTTGCACAGGAGGAAAGTCATAAATCTTATAGATGAGATTTGCCTCACTAGGGGTAAATATTGTGTACCATTTAAAACAGTTTTCATAAAATTGATGTTGAGTTTCTGTTATTTCAGGAGACACTCGTCTTCATAATCTGATTCTAGCTTGGTGGTTTGCTACCATCCACCATCCCTTGAACTTCCAACATCCCTGTGTGCCTGTCCCCAGTATACTTCGTCAATCCTGTGGTTGAGTGGCACACAAGCTCATGGTTTATGCTTTTTCATTTCTAACTACAGGGTTTATACAGTACAGTGCTAACCCTCCGCCCTGATACGTACCCACTGAGTCAGGGAGGAACATATGCTTCTGTGTGGTTCTGAGACATGCACTAGACCACACAGTTTCCACTGCAGCATACATTTAATTATTTGTGTAAGAGTTTCGATCAAAAGTGTCACTGGTTGTGGGAATGGTCTCACTGCGGACCACTAGCAAAAGACCTGTCCCAACTCAATGTGCATCTTGATCTGAATCTCTTTTTTTTAATATTCTTAAGATAAATCATTTTTTTGTGAATCATACATCAATTAATTCAAGAAATGTAGGAGCACAATATGTATGAAATTATAACCACAACATTCACCCAATGACTAAAAAACCTGGGCTCCAACTGAGTCTTTTTTTGCTGAGGTGAAATCTGCAGCTAACAACATCGATTTCTCTTTTTACTTCTCACTTTGTGAATGTTCACTCATAATCAATCCTCTATGTGAGGCCTTGGATGGGACAGTGAGTCACAAGAAACCAACGTTATATTATATTTCAAACCACACACTATTACATCCTAGAAGTCACATTAAGAACACAGGCTCTGGAAAAAGTGCATTACAATTTAGTAGACTAGTTGAAAGCTTTTAAAACCAGTCTTAATATGAAACAGAAGGCAAAGTAAGATTTTGTTGCAGTGATTGCAGTTAACATGTGTCTCAACAAGGTGCCAAATTTCTGACAACTTGCATATTTAGGGCTCCAACCCCATTTATCCCCTGAATTAACAACTTAAATGGGCAGTAATTCATTCGTCTTTTTTCCAGAACAGAGTAACCTTTTTAAAAAATCACATGACTTTTTCAGACAAGGGCTTTTACATCTTTTAAGCACAAAACCATAGTGTGGCTAACTGCCAAATCCTCAAATGAAATACTCTGTACTTAACTGCAAAACCAATAAACTGATAAATTAATACTGTTCAATATGATCTCGATTCCCTCTTCCTCTGTTGATGCGTAATGCACATTAGATTTGAGCCTAATTAAATGTGAAACTTTACTCTCATTATGAATATATTGTCCAGGCCCCATTCGACTCGTACAACATGTTTCCCTCCTCCTTTTTCTCCTCTGATTTCTGTCATTGTAAACATCTAATAACATAGAATTCAGAATGGCTACTCAGGATTTTTCTGCATAACCTCTCTTTTAATGTTTGTTCTTTACATAACATCCATTAATATTCACAATTTAGGATGAATATATTTATACAGTATGTATACAGTATATACAGTGTATATATATATATATATATATATACACAGTATGTATACAGTATATTTGTAAACAACTGGTTCTGTGTGTTAATGTTAACTAAATCTAATGGTCCAAAACACTGAGCGATGCCTTTATTCCAAGTATAATAATGCTGGATGTTGTGTTCCAGTGCTTATGCATTTGAATTAATTGGTTGCACATGGGGCATCAAAGCTAAATATTCTGGACATGCCTGTGATCTTTCTCAGTGTTTAAGAATTGCTCGCCAGTACCGAGACTGTGGTACATAATGAGACATATTAGAATTACAGTTGATATTTAAAAGGCAGGGCAAATCAAAAGGCTTCGCCACCTCTGGGTGGAGGCTAATTAAGCTAGTTGGCTGTATTCTGTAGCTCTGCTGGACTGAGAGACAAAGCCACGCTAATCATGTCACTATAAATGATACAAAGACTTTTACTTTCTCTTTTATTGGTTATGCCAAAAGCATTGCTGAAACCCTAACAATAGCATTATTCATAACTCCTCTTGAGTCCAACAGTTACACTGGTTCATTTCATGTTGAATATGCCATCTAATTAGATGAGAATAATATAGATCATGGATTCAGTGCTGAGACTTAAACTCTCAGCTGTTTGGAGAGCCAGTGGGGGTTCGCAGTTGGCCGTTTTGTGCAGTAATTAAGCTTCTTCTCTCATTTATTCACTGAAATTTATAAATCCATTTTACAAAATATATTTTCAAATAATATCATATCTTAAATGTCATACTACCTAGTATATATAGAGAGATATTCTCCAAGGTGAACATGCACGTCTTTAAATTGTTTTTCGCGTAGTAATTATCTGCGCTGCAAGATATGAAAACAATTCCTGCTTACTCGTTCCAAGTTCTTGTATTCTATCTCCTTTGTAAATGAGTCATAGTGACTCAAACTGCATTCAGATTTCAGATAAAAATCTTTAGTATGTCACACTTTCTTGTGGCATAGCTCACTTTTAAAAGTTTATGACAGAGATCTTCAACAGGGGGTCCTCAAGTTCTGTCTTTCTTCCAAGTTAAAATGTCTTAAACTATACATAAACATGAATCTAACAGATTACTAGAAAAGATAAATCTGCTTATTTGTGATTTATTATTATTATTTACACAACATTAATGATAAGTTTCCTGACCTGTAAGTAGGTAGTCATCTACAAATACAGTTAAGCCTAAGAATTCACTGTGCCAAATGTATGTTTAACATAAAAAAATTATGTATAAATATATAAGTATTGCTTTAATACCTTATTATTGTATGCACAATAATGTATGTGTAGGTTTTTGCCGCCCTACACGTCATTGTAGGCCCAGTTTAGTATGCATTTCAATTTTATACATGTGGTAGGGGGGGCTTGCTCTGTCTGTCTTTCAACTAGGGGTCCTTGGCCTAAAAAAACATTGACGACCCCTTAGTTTATATAGTTCAATATTCAGAAATATTCTCGAGCTAACACTCTGTAGATTGCATAAAGATTGCATCCTCTCAGACTAGTGGGAATCGTTTCTGTCACTGTGACCAATAGAAATAGGCAGATAGATCTAAAGCAGCTTATTGGCGACAGTAGTGATGCATGCAAAAAATTTATTAATCTTTTTACAGCTATTCCTTTTTTAATTGTTTAATTTCTGGAAATAAATATGTCATGTGATTGTGCAATACCGTCTGCGGCCACTTTGCTAAAATACTGTCAAAGCCCAGCACTGCTTCTGGGGGCTTGATTAATATAGTAGTACTCAACCTTATCACATTATAAAGGATTAGGGTTTTAGCATCAAAAATCTAGGCTGCAACCTATCAACTCTTAATCGTGATAATCCACACCAGATTAGGGATGCTAATTTATTTTCTAAAATAACACATTGTTTCATGTCATACACAACCACTATGTTAGACAGGACAAGGGATTGTTGGCAACATCTGTGTCATTGAAGTAATTCAGATGACAGCTATAGATACAGTTTTGTGGGCCATGTACAAAACATGATCATGCCAATTTAAGTGTGCTAATGAATGGATGTGTGCCAGTGTAACAGTCATCAGTACGAACATCTCCTTTGATGCCTCATCGAGCAGAAAGCTCTTAAACAAAATGTTTGAAGTGTCTGCCTGTGTAATAATGATTTGTAATTCTCTTGAATTAATGCAAAATTTGATGCTAAATTTTTTTTGAAATGAAAATAAATTGTGCCCGGAGGGTCAGGCCAAGATTCAAAAGATGATCACCCAAGAGCAGCAAATGATTTAATAAGCCACCAGCTCCATGAGGGCATGGAGACGAGCAGAATGGAGAATTTCAAAGTGTATCTAATTAACATCAGTTTATTACTATGTCAATCTCTTTGGCTAGAACGTGAATGAGGGGAAGGTTTAAAAATGTGCCACTGTTTTGCTGAAATATATGGAATATCACCTAACTCCTCAGTTAATGTGAAAGTCTTAACCCAACCTACACACAGAGGAACATCCTTTTGCACATTTCTCTCGTCACAGCCAGACAAAATATTAATCTCATCACAGCTAAGGTTTGTTAAAAAAAAATCATCAAAAATACCAACCAAAAAAAGATTTTTCCATTACCATTATTCCTCAAGGATCGAGTAAATGAATATTTAATATCACTTGCATCTATATGATTGCATAGTAATTATCAGAACCCAAATGCTTGACAAGCCTGGTTTAATATAATTTGTAACATGTTAAATTTGCAGGCGAGACAATGTTGAATTCCTCTGATGCCATGTTTTCATCTTATGTTGGTTTTTCATCACCACCACTGTGTCTACAGGGACAAGAAATGTCCCCAACAGAGGGGAAGAAATCCTAAAGAATTACAAATGAAAGTGTTGAGCAACCAGAGCAATTAACAGGTCTCATCTAACCTAGCTACTTGTGTACAGTGGCATTTATCTCTCTCAGAAAAACAGAGGAGAAACTGTTTTTTGGATGCAAAACACAAGTAATCAGCAGACCTTTCCCCAGAGATTCTGTGTCATTCCCTCCTCTTCGCCAGATACATGCCAAAATTGTAGTTGTGTTTTCATAAAAACCTAAATAGCAAATTCTCATTTTAACAGTGGGGTTCCTTTAGTCTTATTTTTTTAATAGTGTCGTGGAATGTCTTATTGATTAAGTGGCCCTTTTTACTTGAGGCATAGTGGCAGTGCAGCCACGGTGGTGTGAAGGAGAAGGATCTTTACATCAGCTTTTGGTCCGGACATTAAGTCATTTATACAGTCACCCAAATGGTTCATAACATACTTGAGTACTGTAGGTAATTCATCCATGAAATCATAATTGAAATCACATTGAGATGCAAGAAGCTGCATTTAGAGCTTGACGGACCATCAACAACAGCACCAGTGTTGGGAAACACCCATAGACGTGGAAAGCCTGGGTCCTTCTGCTACCTGCCAGTGGTGGACTTATTAGTTGGTCAAGTAGTAATATATTGATTATTATTCATTACTCGTTTCAAAAGTAATTGCTTTACTTATTACTCGCTGAGAGCAAATCTGCTTTGCAATTTGTCACATTATCATTTTGTTACACCCCCATAATTGCGTTAAATCATACCCTTAAATATGATGATACGTTGTTGACCTCTGTAGGTCTTTGTCTGAATTGTTAAGATAACCATGTTTCATTGATATTTAGTTATCTGATAAAATGATGGTGCTCAATTGCAGAAATGTTCGATTATAAAAAACGTTTTCCACCTATTTCATAAAAAAGGTAAAAAGTAGCAGCAATGTTTGTGGCAAATAAGTGAGAGGAAATGAGCCATAGGCTCTTTTAATAGTCTATATCTCCAATAAGTTGATTCGCTGTCAGACCTCCGAACGGCGTGAGAGCAAAAACATGAAATTCCACCCCCCCCCCCAGAACACATTATTCAAAACTAAGACAGTTTTATTCAGATAATCCAGATGAAGGATTTAATGTTGCACTTTTGAATTGTAAAGTGGTATACATTAATATGATGACATTTGTGTTTCTTTTACCCCCCCTTCGAGCACACATCTACTACATAAAGTCCCCTGGCACCCTTTCCTCAGAGTACACTCATGCTTACAACATAGCCCCCACACCTCCCCCACAACCATTTACATAAATATAAATGTGTACCAAAGGCAAGAACAAAGTGGCTGCATCCGTACGGTAGCAGATTTGAAACCCTAACAGAAAAAACAACATTACCTCACCTATGCTCTTTCATGTTAAATTCATGGTCCAGCAATGCACATTGGACAGTACACACTGATAACTGTATTTGCACTCGCTCTCGGTGGGTGTGCATCTCTCCTGAACGTGGTAATGATTTAACACGAGGGCTCATTTAAAAGCCACGTGTCCAGGAAACCCCAAGACAGTACTGCTGTACACAGGTAGTGTATTTAATTTAAGCCAATATCAATTTTAAACAAGATGCACACCCCTCGGTGGATACGCACAGACACAAAACGCCCAAAGAGAAACTTGATGGATGTAGTGTGTTTGGCTGGTGTGTGGATAGTCATGATTCATGAGTTTGCTCTCACAAAATATAACCACTAAAATGTATTTACTGAATCAGTTTATAAGGAATTTTAGATTTAATACCTACATTGAATACTGAGTAATTGGTGGAAGTTTTAGTGAATTTTAGTTCATGTTAGTGTGGTCTGTCTGGGAGCAAGGAAGTATAGCAAGCTGTTAAACATTTTCTGAATTTAGCCTGACTTAGATAATAATCACTACAGAAATATTGTATTTGACAAAAACACACACAAGTTCCTGAATGATTTGTGTGAACTTGGAATTTTCTCCGATAGCTAAAATATTGCTTCAAAGAGTGTTTAAATCCTAAGAAAACTTGATTGAATACAAATTCAATTAAAGATCATTTTGAGCATTTTGTTCTGTTCCTCATCGTTCTGTTACTCTATGTACTAACATTCTCTTACTGAAACATTTTCACTGGAGAAAGATATACAAAACCTCAGTGCACATGGACAAGAGGATTCTTAATTTTGCTACTGTGTGTTTCATAAGATGCTCTGTTAACATCTCATCATTTTTCTCCATGTTTATTTTAAAATTACAAAAACTAGTAATAAAACAGTTATTATATCATATGGAAAATACAGTATTGAGCAAAATAATTTGCGAAGCTTGCATTTAAATTTTTCAACCACACTATAATATTGTAAGCAAAGTTCTACATGGAGAAATATGCCTGTTAACATTATAAGTGTACTTGCAGATTCCAAGTAGAAATCCATATATCATTTCATGAGACAGCTGCAACGATACCACCATAAAAAGCTACGCAAATCATATTCATTGAATAACACAAATTACAGATGTAGCTCAAAACCTCTGAAAACGTGATGATGAATCCCTCTTTTAACTTCTGACTGATAATTCATCAGACTACACTGCATGGCAAAGTATTGGGCTTGTGAAAAATGCATGAATTACTAATTAATGAGGCATTCTCGCAACATTTACATATTCATAAAGGTGTGTAATTCACATATGCATGAGAGAGCTGAGTGATAGCTTTGAGAGAATAACACATATTCCAAGAAAGCAACCTTTATTTGTTAAATTCTTCAAAAAGCTTAGGGAGCAGAGATGCTTTTAAAAAAACATTACGCATTTATTCTTCCC